>CM045557.1:9217345-9406240 GCA_024721245.1 Mitragyna speciosa
GCTACATTTCTTATATTTTAGCAAAATCTTGTATTTAGATAACAAGTGTAATAGATAAGTCATTTTGCTTACCCCCTAAAATTGTAGCCAACCCCCCTGATGTAATAGTTAGGGCTCATATGCTTTTGCGTGCTTGTGTGCTTATATGTTTTATCGCTTTCTTTGGGGTTTTGCATCTAGATATCATGCTTACGTGTTATGTGCTCATACTTGACCTTATATGTCTTTATATGTTTAATTTGCTTTTAATTCATTTTTATTTTATTTTGTCACCACACTAGTCCAATGCTAGTTGTGGTTTTATCGTTTCCTCTCTAGTCCAATGCTGGTGGGAATCTCTAGAAAGGGCTAGTCCAACACTAGACCCTTAGGGCATTTTAGTGTTAGGTGCACTCGTGTGCATTTTACATTCCACTTTACACATTTTAGTTTTCTTTCCATTTTGCATGATTTTTATTATTATTACTATTATTTATTTAGTTTTGACACATCTTCAAATGCATGACATCTAGGTTGCATCTCACTTAGAATTTAGGTCATTTTGTGTGATCCAACTAGAAATAGTCATCTACTCACATGGGAAACGGTGGCATACATGCCGTTGCCCCCTCTGTGAGTAGACATTCAGTCACGAGGTATTAGTCCCCCGTACCCGTTATGTTGCATATCCACTTTCTTTGACACTTACTATCTATAGTATTGTCCTTTTTGCATTCATTTCACATTCACACTCGTGACTCCCTCGAGATCTCGACTCGGGTTTTGCAATTAATGCAATAATCCATACCAAGCCTCGACGGAACATTTTGACCCTCCCAATACCACATTTAGATTTAGGATTGCATTTATTTAGATATTTTTGAATGCGATAGAATTTAGGGACTACTTTAGGAAGTTTTGATTAAATCTCGCAACTAGCCTCGACTAGGTTGAAAGGGTGCTTTAAGCGCGAGCCTTTGCCTTCCCTTTCTTCAAATGTGACTCCCGTACCTTTTTCTCTCTTTTTTTTTTTTTTTTTTTTGTAGACTGGAGTCAAAAAAAGGTTTCTAACTATGTTTTATAAAATTTTTGTTTTTGTTTTGTTAAACGATTTTTCGGGTGACTTGGTACACCCTAACTCCATACCAAGTGGCAACTCCATTTTTTTTAAATAAAATCCTTTTTCAAAATAAGTTGGCCAAAACTGTCGCACTTTTAGTCCCAGCCTTACTTTCTTCTAAAATACTATTTTTTCTAAATAACACTTTTTCACTAAAAATCAATTTATCCTCACACACGCACAATTTTTCCAAAACCTATCTTTTCAAAAGGGACCAACCGTCTTTTCGGGATGCAACAGTCAACGACCCCACCCGTATATCATTGATTTTTCAGACGCGACACAAAGTTTCCCCGGCAACGACGTCAAAAACTTGATTGGGAGTTTAGGTTATATCAAAATTAGACACAATTCACACAAGCAAGTTTTGAGTTTATAACCTAATACTCGTTCCGCAAGTACACAGGTCAATTGTAATTATGACGATTATTATGGTCGATCTCACGAGGAAACAAGATTTAGCAACTACCAAAGCAACTAACTTGCTTCATTAGCTAGACAATCAAACTTTAGAGGTGGTGAAATGGTAGGAAAATCAAATTCAAGTAAGTAAACAATGAAGAAACTTGATAAACAAAGTTGACTAGGCTTAAGAATCTACCAAATATGAAAACTTAACTTATGACCATGATGATTTTCATTCAAGTTTAGGATTCAATTCCATTTGTACTCCAAACTAGATCTCTCTATGAATGGAAGACTACTAATACATGAGCTTTCCTACTCTCGTGGTAAAGTCTAACATGCATTAGTTCATTTAGTTCATGAATTGTGGCTTCAAACCTTAATCCACCTATGTGAATCACTACTCTCGTGAGATTCAACATAAGTTCCATTTACTCTTCTACTGTTAAATGCAAATTTCTTTGTCAAATGAGAACTATGATGACTTGAAGTTGGTAGCTAATCAACAACAAGTGTTAAACCAAGTAAATGAATAAACATGAATAAATAGGCCATAAACCAATTCATATCATAGTTTCATCCTAAACCTAGTTGAAATCAACTTAGTTCAACATGGTTAAGGTAATATTAAGCACATAAATGAAAGTAAACAACATGCAAGAGTGAAACTAGAAAGAGTAAGTTTAGAAATGCTCAATATATGGTTGAACATGGCTCCAATGCTTCTTCCTTCATTCTATCAAACATGTTGAGTATAAGTTTCTTTGAACTTTTGTTACAAGAATTGAGAATTCCTACAAAACTAGAAAGAGAACTAAGCTAAATATTTACAAGGAGTGCTCTTCCTACCAAGCTATGGTTTATACTTTCTCAAGCATAAAGTCAAGCATAAAACCAAGCATATCTTTCATGAATACAAAGGCATCTATTTATAGAAATAACCCTAACTCAAGTCCTTGTCCAAGTTGGAGACACAATGATGAAATTTGATTCCTTTGGCCTCAAAAGTCTTCCTTGAGCTTTGTTTTATCTTCTAGGGTAAAGAGAATGCAGTTGGACATTGGATTTATCTGCAAAAGAAGTGTGAACAAGCTGCAAATTGGAAGAAGCGAAAATCTGCAAGTTGCACAGATCCGCGGTGGGATCCGCAAGTGGCAACCCACGGATCATGACTCATTTCCAATTTTGGCCTTTTAAATTTTGGTTATTCCCATAATGCCCTTGAGAGCTTTTTCCACCATTTGAATCATAATTTGCTTGGTAGGATTTCATGAAGAAAATTTGTTCTGGAAATTGCCAAGCTTAAGTGATAAAATGGTACATCTCAAATAAACTTTGATATTGATAGTCCTTGTGCTTCAATTGATCCAAAATGTATTTAGCAATCATTTCCCTACAAAATCAAATAAACTTGGGCATTAATTTGCTCAAAATAATAATTCTGCCTCAAAACCCTAATTTTCGGACTTAAAACCCTAATTTTGGAGCAAACCCAGATTTGATAGAAAATAATGAAATTGAGCCATTTTAATATAAAAAAATCCTAAAAACATACTCAAATCATACTAAAATTGTATATAAAATATTATACTAAAATAGGTAAAATTATTACTTATCAAACTCTCCCACACTTGAATCATTGCTTGTCCTCAAGCAATTGGAAAATCAAGAGATCAAAAGATGATTCAAGACTTGAAATAACAAATGCCTCGTTGTTGAATTCAATTCCATAACATAAATTAAATAGGCATTATGAAATTCCTTGTTAAGTTTCTAATACTAATCATACCAAGTAAAAGGGAAGTAATTATCTCAAGATTAAAACTAGCTCACCAAAATTTCAATGCCTTACAAAATTTTGCAAGAAAATGAATCATATGGTGAATCAAAGTACTTCACATGTCTATGATTATTTTCATTTTTTCACTTGAGGGAGTATTATTTAGCAAACTAATTGCTCAAGATGAGAATGTCTCTTGACGTGAAAACCGACATTGGCCGATGAAGGTTCCCGATTACTCAACATCTCATTGTTAAGCAAGTAGAAAAAACCATATTTTTGAGAAGTAAAATTGCCTTTTTACGCAAAGATCGACATTGACCGATGAAGATCCCTGGTTACTCAATGATTTACTCACTCAAATTGCTATGCATTACTCATAATTCATGTACCGTTTTACGCAAAAGTCGACATTTTTAGATGAAGACCCCCGGTTACTAAGCACAAGAACCATTGGCGTAGAAAAACTACTTTATTCTTCTTCATTTTTGTAGTATAAGCATCCCTCATTACCATTATTAAACTATAGATTACATGCTTGAACTAATTGACCATAATCATCATTTAACATGTAAAATCAAGTAAAGAAAAGAAATGTAATGTCAAACATGTCAAATCAAGGCATAATTACAACTATTTTACAATATATACTGTCTTAAAAACAAAACTCGTAATAACATAATAACTATTTCTTCATATATTTGTGGAAATCATTCAATTAAAGTTGCATAAATTATTTCAAAAAGTAAGAGAATTTAACAAGTTTATGGTATAAAAGCATGACAACGAGGCAATTTTTGAAAAATTTTGAAAAATTTTAGATGCCATTTTTTTATCAAAACAACATTTCATAAATACCCTCATTCTTAACCAATATAATCTTTATACCTTCTCCCCACACTGAGAATGTCACATTGTCCTCAATGTGTGAAGGAAAAGATAAGAATGAAAAATAGAACAAGAATACTCCCCTTGATTGGTTAAAGATCCAAAAAGAATGTTGTTGTTGTGCTTTGATATCCATTGGCCTTTGTGAAGTTTTCTTTTTGCAATGCTTCACCATGTTCTCATTTTGGTCATTCTTGTTCACAAACCTTGTTTCAAAGCTTATAAAAACTCAAAAGCTATGTTAAAGCAAGTTTTAATAAAAAATAAGCTCAAAAAGTAATATAGCATACTTTGAAGTACTTGATTTCCCCCACACTTGGTTCTTGCAATGTAGCTCCAAGGAGGTGAAATTTTGATACACATGTGCTTTGAGCAAATGTAATGTGTTATGGTGAAGTGAAAAGTAAACAAAACTTGTGTGAAAATATCTCAAAACAAAATTTCATACTTTGATGAAAAAAGTTTAAGTTTGAATCAATGAAATGAAACATGCAATGCAATCCAATTGAATGTGTTAAAGTGGTGTTTTCATACCCATAAAGTTACCGAACACTCACACAAACCATGCCATAACATTTGCCAAATAAAACCACACAAAAGCACCAATGGAGGGCCAAATTTCCATGGATCCGTGGGTCAAACCCACGGATTTGCAAATGCTTCCAGAAGTTGCAGCTACAGATTTTGTGTATCAGGCTGATTTTTCAGCCACTTTGAGTGCTTATTTCCACCATTTAAACCTCTAGTTTTGGAAAAATAACTTTATGGTCATGTAACCATGTTAACAAAATTTGAATACATGCATTAAACTCATCCTAAACGTCAACACAGAGGAGACTGACCAGCTGGCACATAGTACCAAAAAATAGAAAGGACACGCTCCTGGAGCACTGAGAAATGAGAACCGATCAACGTAGGCTACCCGAAAATTCTGCAACATTGAATTTCAAGATGAACTTGAAATTCGAATTTTTCTTTTGGATGTTTTTTATCAATCCAACACTTCAAACATGTTTCTAAAGTAAAAAAAAAAGTTGTTAACATGATATTTTGGCATGAAAAACATCAAAATTCCAAATTTAAGACCAAAATCTCAAAGAATCAACTTTAATGTATGACAACCAAATGAATATTTGCTTTTTCACTAAAAAGCTCAATTTGATTCTTTGCATGCTTTGGACTTTAAACTCACTTTGAACAAATTTCAAATGATAAAATAAAGTTACTCATAGCCAATTCTTACATCAAAAGTCCATGGATTACCAAATGAAAATCAAAATGTCTAATGAATCATGAATAGTAAACTAATGGAATAGTAACTTTGAGATTCATGCTTCTAATTGGTTTCCTTGTTTTCTTGAACCACAAAACCACTTCACACACATTTCAAATGATAAAACTAAGATGTTTGACCCTTATAAACACATGAAACACAAACGATATGAAATTTGGGTATTCAACATCCAAGTTTAAACATAAAACTCCAAGGATTGCACATAATGCTTCATATTCAAATTCAAACTAAGAAAATTAAAACTAACTAACTTCAAAACACACTTAAAACACAAAACACACTAAAGTGACTAAAAATACCAAAAACGTTAGGTTGCCTCCCAACAAGCACTTCATTTAAAGTCTAGAGCTAGACTTTTCTCCAATCCTCTCGTGTAATTGGAGTATCCCACAAAGGATGTAATACACCTTTAGCGCTCAATTGATTGAGTAAGTAAAGGTGCATCCTTTGCCTCAAAATGAGTGCTCCCAAGTCCATCATCCATTTTACCATTGTTCCTACCGCATGGAAACACTTAAAAAGAACTTCATAGCCAAATTTGGCTATGCTTTTCTCTTGTGTTAGTATTTTATCAATACTAATAAAATCAATGTCACAAGTGAAAGGAAGATCGTTAAACTCTTCATTTTCTACCTTTGAATTGTCTATTTCTTCATTAAGAACAAGTTCATTATTGAGATTTGTGTGTTCAAAAGTAGGAGAAACAACTACCTTATCATTTTCCACATCTTCAAATACCTTTTCACATACATATGCATTTTCTTCAATTACTTGTTCTTGTTCACATTCAAAAGTAGAATTATCAAGCATTTCTTCACCATCATCATGTTCATGAACAATAGAGGTATAAGGCATGCCTTCCACCTTTGTAGCACACATACTTATTTGATCAATAGAATCATGTTTTTCACAAGTTTGAGTATTAATGCTAACACATGAATCATTTTGAATACCACGAGATTCTACCTTAGCCAATATGGCACATTCGTGATTTTCATGGTCACCTCCACATGTAGTACAACAAGTAACATTCAAATTAGACTCATAGTAAACATAATGCCTATCATATTTCTCTAGGAAAGCATTTGCTAATTGCTTCCAACTAGTGAATAATTCGATTCATATGATCTTAGCCAATCTTTAGCTTCATGTGCTAGAGTTAATGGAACCAATCTTAATTTTATAGCATCCTTGTTAACTCCATTGTATCCATTAAAAATAAGAAGATCAATTAAATCTGAAAAATTGGCTAAATGAGAATAAGCATGTTCGTTTGAATTTTCTTGAAATTGATCATGTCTAACTACACAAATGACTTCTGGATCAAATTCATAATCACTTACACTTGTTTCATGTTCTTGTCTTTGATTTGTAACATATGACATTGAAACTTCCAGCAAGACCTCATCAATATGCATGTTATTGAACATGTCTATCAAGTGTTTGATAAAATGCTTGAATCAACTTCAACCTTTAGATGCTTCCCAACACTCAAGATTCAATTATTACGTACAAAAATACAACGCAAGAGATATCAAAACAAGAAAAATTGAAAAGATCTAGATTAATAAAGCTTGTATTTGCCTTGATATTGCCAAAATTTCAAAGTTTCCCAAATGGCACCAAAAACTTGATTGGGAGTTTAGGTTATATCAAAATTAGACACAATTCACACAAGCAAGTTTTAAATTTATAACCTAATACTCGTTTTGCAAGTGCACGGCTCAATTGTAGTTGTGACAAGTATTATGGCCAATCCCACGAGGAAACAAGATTTAGAAACTACCAAAGCTACTAACTTGCTTTATTATCTAGACAATCAAACTTTAGAGGTGGTGAAATGGTACGAAAATCAAATTCAAATAAGTAAACAATAAAAAAACTTGATAAACAAAGTTGACTAGGCTTAAGAATCTACCAAATATGAAAGCTTAACTTATGACCATGATGATTTTCATTCAAGTTTAGGATTCAATTCCATTTGTACTCCAAACTAGATCTCTCTATGAATGAAAAACTACTAATACATGAGCTTTCCTACTCTCGTGGTAAAGTCTAGCATGCATTAGTTCATTTAGTTCATGAATTGTGGCTTCAAACATTAATCCACCTATGTGAATCACTACTCTCGTGAGATTCAACATAAGTTTCATTTACTCTTCCATTGTTAAATGCAAATCTCTTTGTCAAATAACAATTATGATGACTTGAAGTTGGTAGCTAATCAACAACAAGTGTTAAACCAAGCAAATGAATAAACAAGAATAAATAGGCCATAAACCAATTCATATCATAGTTTCATCCTAAACCTAGTTGAAATCAACTTAGTTCAACATGGTTAAGGTAATATTAAGCACATAAATGAAAGTAAACAACATGCAAGAGTGAAACTAGAAAGAGTAAGTTTGGAAATGCTCAATATATGGTTGAACATGGCTCCAATGCTTCTTCCTTCATTCCATCAAACATGTTTAGTACAAGTTTCTTCAAAGTTTTGTTACAAGAATTGAGAATTCCTACAAAACTAGAAAGAGAACTAAGATAAATATTTACAAGGAGTGCTCCTCCTACCAAGCTATGGTTTATACTTTCTCAACCATAAATCTAAGCATAAAACCAAGCATATCTTTCATGAATACAAAGGCTTCTAATTATAGACATAACCCTAGCTCAACTCCTTGTCCAAGTTGGAGACATCATAATGAAATTTGATTCCTTTAGCCTCAAAAGTCTTCCTTGAGCTTTGTGTTATCTTCTAAGGCAAAGAGAATGCAGCTAGATGTTGGATTTATCTGCAAAGGAAGTGTGAACAAGCTACAAATTGGAAGAAGCCAAAATCTGCAAGTTGCATAGAACCGCTGGTGGGATTTGCGAGTGGCAACCCGCGGATCGTGACCTGCAGATCGCTCCTTATTTCCAATTTTGCCTTTTAAATTTTGGTTATTCCCATAATGCCCTTGAGACCTTTGTCCACCATTTGAATCATAATTTTCTTGGTGGGATTTCATGAAGAAAAATTATTCTGGAAATTGCCAAGTTTAAGTGATACAATGGTACATCTTGAATAAACTTTGATATTGATAGTCCTTGTGCTCCAATTGATCCAAAATGTATTTAGCAATCATTTCCCTACAAAACCAAATAAACTTGGGCATTAATTTGCTCAGAATAATAATTCTACCTCAAAACTCTAATTTCTAGACTTAAAACCCTAATTTTGGAGCAAAACCGAGTTTGATGGAAAATAATGAAATTGAGGCATTTTAATATTAAAAATCCTAAAAACGTACTCAAATCATACTAAAATCATATATAAAATATTATGCTAAAATAGGTAAAATTATTACTTATCAATTGACTAGCCTTTTTTACATCTGCTGGATGGGCAAAAGGCACTTGGGAGACATTAAGAGTTGCAACTGATGCTATCGACTCAACAGTTGCAGTGGCAACATTTCCAGAGCTTTCACCTTGATTGACCGTATTCAATCGACCGCCTCGTCAATTTTGTCCTTTCCACTCCTTCCACCATGCTGGATACCCATGTAGTTTGAACTATGTATCATGTGTGTGTCTCTTCTTATTACAATGAGCACAATTGTCTCCATCAGTTGGTATCTCGGACTAAATTTGGGGTAACATAATTAGCCCACTTTTTGCTCCCTTTGATGCCATAACAAAACCATGTTATCTCTCCCTATAAGCATCACTGATTGCCTACTGTCTTCAAAGCGGACATAGGCATATACTTCTTCCACTGTTGGGAATGGCTTCATTTGCAACACATCACTACGAATTGTATCCAGTCGATCATCTAATCCATTAAGAAAGATGTACACCATCTCTTCCTAAATAAGAGAGCACATTTCATTGGATTTGGTTGACGGAAATTAATTTCTTTTCACAAGCTTTGTAAGTCGTTGTAATATTTCTCGATCAGACCTCTAGCTTGTCTCATCCTTGTTACCCTTCGACACAAATCATATAGTTGGGATGTATCAGCCCTATTAAAATAGGTGGTGGCAACCGCATCCCATACTGATTTAGCAGTGGGAAAGCAGATGAAGTTGCCAATTAGGGATAGCTCGATGATATTTATTAACCATTGATTCACAATAGAATCTTCAGTCTGCCACTGTCGGTATGTTGGATCTGTCAATGGAGGTTGAGGAAGCTTGCCATTAATATATCCCAACTTGTCTTTACCTGAGATATACATCTCGACAACTTGAGACCAGAATGCATAGTTGGTATCGTCCAACTTGACAACAATCTGAGCCATGGAGGAATCATTGCTCGGTGTAGGCTTTTGACATCTATTCAAGACTTTCATCATCTTTGTGGCCAAGGCTTCAAGAACTATGTCAGCCTGTCTTCTTACACCTTGCACAAGTTTGGATGATTCTGCTATGTTCCTTTTCAGATTATATTAGTGTAATTTTTAAATAGAGTTCCCTAGAATCTTTGGTCTAATACTATGTTAACAAGAAGGAAAATGGGGAAATATTTTTCTATATTTCATCCAAAGATTTTACAACCTATTTATAGGCTTGTACAAGTAATAGGTACAACGAACCTAGACAACAATAAATGAGTTTAAATCTAATATTATCCTAATCCAATCAAATCCTAATCAATCATATCTACAATTTAAAATTTAAATATAATACAACTCATAACACACCCCCTTGGGGGCACTTTCCTTCAGTTATTTGGATTAATATTTTATATACTTAGATTATAAATATTTTTTTTAAAACTAAGGTTGTTCTAGTTTTTCTATAGAAAACTGAAAAAGGTTGTTGTACTTGTAACATGAAGTGTTAAAAAATATATAAATCTTTTTTCTTATCTTGAGTTCGTTTTTTCCCATTGACAAAGGACCTTAGTGGGGTTTTCATAATAATGGAGCTAACTGACGAATTTCAAGAACAGACATAATTAACAGCCACAAACTAGGTATCTTTGATGTGCCCCCTTGGCCAGCAAAGCCTTATCAATTTATCAATGTCAGGAATTTTGAATGAGACATTTAATTATGAATAGATCTGTGTCATGATATGCATGTGTTGGGACGGTTGTTTTTAGGAGTGTTTTTTAAAAAAAATATTAATATAATAGTTTTAAAGCTTATTTTTTTATAAATTTGTATATGAAATAAAAAAAAAGTTAATTGAAAAACGCGTTTTATTTTTTAAAAATATGTTTTAAAGAAACATAAGCAAACAAACAGTTCTGAAAAAAAAAGAAAAGATGCAGCATTAAGGCTAAAAATATTTCTTAAGCATACAAATAATTGCCAATCAACGAGGAAGCAGATAACATGCACTGCGAATATAAGAAGTCCTACCAAAAGAGTATCATATTAGTAATTGTTTTTCAAATCTCATGTTTCTCATTTAGTAATAAAGAAATGCAAGAATGCACTATTGATTGGACTTCATTAAGATTACTTTTAACTATTGCCTTGATTGCTTCCATCTGCAGGAAGAGGCGTGTAAATGTGCTTTGCTTGAATATGCCTCGGTGGATTCTGTGTTAGATATGACATGCCCCGGCTTTTTAAACGTCATAAAAGTACAAAACGAGGGACAAGATCCAGGTTAATATCCTCACATCACACGCCTGCCCTAATGACTCCATGACATAGCGTTAACACCATCACTTTACACTGCTTCAGCGTTGTTCAATCAATCTTGGAGGCTGCTTATCTTTGGCAAAATCTTTTTTGCTTGATCCCCGAATCAGGATTACTGTTTTCTTTGCACGTTCAGACACTGCTGATGTTATCTGTCAAGTCCACCCAAAACAATGAAAAAAGTATTTCATGCATCGTAAGTTTACAATTGTAAATCTCTTTATATAAATTGTAAAGAGTTTCGCTTTTGTGTGAATACTTATGTGCTCTCAGAATAATTATTATACAAATCCAAATTTTGAAATTTTAGCTAAATCTTGAAGGTCTACATTACTTAATTCTCAGGACCATTACACTTTTAAATTCCAGTATTGTCGCACAATAATTACATGCTTTTACCAGCTACCACATCCACATTTTCCTGGACTCATCTAGAAATTATCGGTTATCATATGAACCACTCCATCTGGCAATCTTTACAAGCGTTAGAACAGTCTAGCTACATTCTACAGTGGTTATTTTTGTTTTTGTGGCCCCTTAAGATATGTAAGTGCAATCATTCTCAATAAGATACTAAACTTTTTACTGTAATCATCCGTAAGTAGGAGTTGAAGGAACACCATTATATGACAAATAGGATAGCGACGTTCTAAAAGAAGAGGACTTTTAGTACGCAAAACATTTTCCGTGTGAGTTCCTAACAAGATAAGTGATATACAAAGCAATCATAAGAAAACAAAAGGCTTGGATAGTAATTCGTGGCCTTTGTGATGACAGCAGAATCTTGTGTATCATGTGGCATATTTCAGTGATTAGTGTCCCTATTTGAATTGCCTTTTGTATTTTGATTTTTTAGGTTACCCATAAGCCTGTAATTATCCCACGATGAGGTGCCCTAGTGCGAATATTAAAAGTTTTAAGCCTCTCCTTGCACCTGTAGGGGAAGTGAGATGAAAAATTCTTAAATGGATCGAGTCTACAATTGGACATGTGAATCTTGTGATTTAAAAAAATGCCACATAAGCATTATAATGTATGTTGATGTAAGAATGCTTACATGATTATTTTAAATTATAAGGTCTACAAGCAAAGTTGTAAACAGGGCTCATGTTAGAGTTTTCTGAAATAAGACACAAGATGTTAGTACTATTTGTTACTAGTACTTAGGTGCACTTGCAATACTCTTTGGTTTGACGTGAAATCTTATTCAAGAAATGATTTATGTTCCTTGTAATCTTTTCGTATTGAATAACATTTCTTATCCAAAAAATGATTTATGTTTCTTCTAATCTTTTGGTATTAAATAACATTTCGATACTACTTACTTTTTAGTTATGTTTAATGTGTCTATATAGGTCAGCAAAAACCTAATTTGGTGTCTTTGTTTAGATGGAGCCATTCATGCAAGCTCACACTTTTGAATGAGAGAGATCTATCCATCTGCAGTAGTGATTCCTTTGACAAGTGGTTTTCTTCTTTACCATAATGTGTGGGTTTCTGATAATTAGGACAGACGGCCAGTGACTGCCTGCTTCTAGTGCAGGACAGAAGGACTGTCAAGTCTCCTTCGAAATTATGTAGTGTGCTTGTGAGAAAAGAGCACCTGTGATCATCTGTCCCTGTCCACTATTCACGAAAGCATCCAGATCTAATGCTCTGCATTGGTTTTTGGTGGGAGCCATCATATGCGTTGCGTAGCATTGACGATCTTTCTTTTTGTCCTGAGTCAACAAACTGATCATCAGTTCTTTTATTTTTGTTTTTCTCTTTTTGGATAGTGGCTTCAGAAAAGAAAAAATCTTTCATAAATGTTATAGAAGTTGCAAAAAAAAAAAAAAAAGAATAATAGCATTGTCAAAGTCTGTAACTAGATTTTTCGTTACAAACACATCTTGACTGTATAAGAGTCATTATTAATTACAAACTCTTATCCTTATCTAACCTGTAACCTGTATTACTGGTTTATTATTACGTAAGTATAATTTATTTTTTTTTTGTTGCATCCTAGGGAAAAAAATTTTGCTAACATTTTCATTACAAGATTTTATATTTACTTTTGAATTAGGGTTTAGGAGCTAGGATTTAGGGTTCAAGATTCAGGGTGTAGGGTTTATGATTTTAGAATTTAGGATTTTAATTACATTAAGAAAATAATAGTAACTATGGTTTTTATTCGTTAAAGAAAATTACAATTAACTTTTTATATCTTAATAACTATTTTAGATTTTTATTTTTAGTAAGTTAGGATAATATGAGACTCTTTAAAAATTAAGTTAGATTACTATTAATTTAAAAGAATATTTTTTAAGAAGTTGAGATAATATAGAACTCTCTTGAAATTAGGTTAAGTTAATATTAACCAGTGATAACAGGTTATATTAAATGTCTGTAACATTAAATATCACAGCGTCTTTGACGTTACTATTGTTCAAAAAAAAAAAATAAGAAGCTTATGTTACAGACGTTGGAAAGAAAGGGGGGGGGGGGGGGGAAGGAAAACGTATATGTGTGCATGTGAATGAGACATTTAATTATGAATGGATCTATTTCAAAAAAAAAAAGGAAATTTTTTTAGGATTAATATTTTATATAATGAGAGTATAAATATTATTTTATACCAATATGTGTGGATACAAGAAACGTATTATTTCAAGTTCTAATTTTTTGTGCATGTGCTATATATCTATATCCACTAGTGTGAGAAAATAATTATATATCAAAGATAGCTATAAAAAGTTATGTATTATCATATGTACACATATCTCATTATATTTTGGCTTTTTCTAACATATGCCAAGTGATATAATTTTGCTTGGGTAAAATTCTATTAATTCCTTAAGTTTAGGAAATTTATCACAAAATAAACCACTTTTAAATTGGAACATACACCTGCCCCAAGCTTTTAGACACCTATCAAAATTTTAGCATTTTTCGCATTTATTTAACTACTTTCCCCCAATAAAATTGACAATTACCATAATGTTGTCTAAATAAACTTTTGCCCATCGGTATAAGTTAGAAAGGCCCCTTGTGCTGTAGCAGGCATATTGTGTTTACGGGTATTATATGTGTCCTTTGCTCACTTGACCTCTTGCGTAAAATTTATTTGGATAAATATTAATAAATTCATTAATTTTAGAAATTTCGTTGCCAAACAAAATAGATAGCAAAACCACAATTTTAGATTTAAATATATTATGCCCCTACCTTTTCTATAATTCTAAAAATTTTGTTAGAATTTTATCTGCACAAACTTGTACGTTATCTAAGCTTATACGTTACTGAGAAGTCAATAAAATTGTTCTTAGCCAAAAAAAAAAAAAAAAAGAGAAGTCAATAAAATTGAACAATGTCACATGTTTCTGGGCTGTGATAGTCATGTCTATACCTACTTGCCAATTAATGCCAGTCAATCTCAATCTTGTAGAATTTGAGATCCATACTCTATTTCTCATGGACACAGAGGCATTATTTGTTTGATATTGTTTTTAAGAAATATGTTTTTTAGATACATCATACATATTTTTCAATTATCTTTTTATCTCACATATACATTTAGAAAGAAAATTTTTTAAAATAACTATAATAATGTTTTTTAAAAAAACAAACCAAAAAACAGTCGTCAAAACACAGCCAAAATGAGTAATCGTCCATCACTATCGTACTATAATTTCTTAGAGTCACTTTTGGTTCACACTGATCAATTGTTTTACACTATATCAAGTCGGAAAAAATAGTCCGCTGGTATCCCACGATAGTCATGTAACAACCGATATATCAACTTCTTTCGAAGCTTTCACAAGTAATTATTAAGACACTTATTTACATTAAACTTGGATGAAGCAGAAAGCTTAAAGGAATAATTGCCGATAGCATGCATGTCCCACTTGACATGCTGAGAAGCATCATCAATTTACATCTGTAGAAAGACTTATGAAAAAGTTGTAAACCCACTAATTAAATTTCTTAGTTCGAGTACGTCTCTTGTTTCAAATGTAAGCGTTCCTAATTTTGACACCGTTTGCTCTTTCTGGGCGTTTTTTTTTTTTTTTTTTTTTTTGATGGTGTTGTTGTTTTGCAAATAAACGTTTAAAACTACCCTTGAAGGATTCTATTAATTTTAAACTAGCAATTATACAGCAATTGTTGTGTATTTTTGTCACATAAAATTAGAATCACGTAATTTTTAATATGATAGAGTCTAAAATTTTATGGAAATAAATCTAAAATAGTTATTGTATTGAGTTGGACCAAGATCTAAAGAATAATCTTATTATGATTGCCGCACTTTTTGGTGATAGATTAGAGATGAGTGAAAAAGCTAAAAAGAGTTATGTTGTGCCAACGTATTGTGATTGATTTACACCTTCATACCAGCTATCATTCAGAGGGGCTAATAAATTGAAAATAATGTCATCGATAAAATCGGTTAATTTCTTCGTTTATTTTTAAACAAAAAAAATTCGGACAACTATATATCCTTTTGGGGCCGTGTCTGTATAGCGGCATTCACCAAATTTTGTTTTTAAAAATGGCTAATGAAATTACCAAAACATTTATTTTCCTGTCAGAGCAAATTTGTTTTAACACTCCAAAATGCCCTCACCAGTTAAAAAAAACAAAAAAAAAACTTTTATCTCCCCCAACTATGTCCATTTCCTGCTCTCTGCACTTTATATTCTTCCCAAACTCTCTAGTTCCCTTCTCCATCCTCTGGCCACTAGAATTCCTTTATTTTAATCTGTTCATTTTGCATCAAATTTAGGATTTATATTGCTTACAGTGACAGGAAAGGATTTTTCTGGTATTAATAATCTGTGGAGGGTCCGATATTATTACTTGAAATATAAAAACTCAAGCATAAAACCAAATCAAATATAAGCTAAAGGAACTGCAAGATTAAAGAAAACAAAAAGGTGTTCCACTTAATTTACGGAAACGCACGATCACAATTAAAATTGGGCAATTGGAGACGGAATTTGGTTTTTTCAAAAGAAACTCAAAACGTCAAATTGGTAACATAGTAATCTCAGCTAGAAGAATAAAACTTGGAGGCAAAACTAATTTTTTATTCAAGAATATTTGTGGCTATTTCAAACTGAAATTGATTAAAGTGGGTTTACATTTTAAATTTGTTAGTAATTTTTGTCCAATTTCAATCTTAGAATGCTAAAGCTGATTCAATGCTTATCAAGGAAGTTCTATTTTTTTTTTTCAAAAATTGCAGTTGCAATTGTTGCAGATGGATAAAAATGCAATGACCATTAGCAGTTGAAATTTTTGTGGATGGTTATGCGCAATGTCTTGACATTATTAGTGAAGGTTTTTTGTATATTGGATTGATGAAGTTGGTATAAAATTAAAAGGAAAATAAATAAAAATAAAGAAAAAGGCAATGGAAAAAGGTAAAAAAAAAGAACAATTCAAAACTATTGAAAATAGTTATCTCACCTGAAGTGGCATAATCTAGCCCAGGAACTGAGGGGATGTAGGGTGTGTGAATGGAGATAATGAGAGGAGAAAGAAAATAAAAAAGGGTTTTCAAAGATGGACTACAATAATGTGAGGGCATTTTAGGAATTTTAGAGTAAATTTACTCTGGCAGGAAAATAAGTGCTTTGGCACTTATCACTAGCCTTTAAATATGGCCTCTGTGTTTACAAGATGTGACGGCCTTAAAAATTATATAATTTTTTTAAATTTCTCAAAAAACCTTTTTAAGGATAATTACAACGCAGTTGTTGGGAGTTTTTGGATGTACGGAGGGAGCTTATTTTAAGGATAATTATAAGGAGTTCTCTAAATTCAATATTTATAGTATGTATATTTATATTTATATCTACACATATATTTGTGAGAGTTGATACGAGACAACTTGATGGCATTGGTTTAAGTTATTTATAATATACTGATATGGTAAAAGTAATTTTTTTCTAAAATTCTTTAAAAAAATATGGGGCAACCAATATTCGGTAAGACCAATTTACTAACTAATTTGGAAGTGAATTTTGTATTTTGAAATCGAATAAATTAGTCATTCATTAAGAAATCAGTATGTAATGAATAATTAAATTTGAAATATATACAATAGCGGTATCTGATTCTTTTAATTCAAATATATGAAATTACCAAATTTCATTACTGTATTCACAACTAATATACAAAATATACATATACATATTTTGAATAGTATATTACTATTCTGAAAAAAAATAATATGAAAAGAATCTTAAGGTAAACACGAAAAAGCAGTATGTTTTTTTTTTAGCAAACCTATACTATTAGGTTGAGCAGGAGAATAGTGCTGGTAAAATTTGAACTCTTGACCTCTGGTGTATAATCATAATACTCTAATTGCTTAACCCTTTATTCGCTCCAAAAAAAAAAAGGTTTGAGATCAAGCAGTGGTGAATTGGAATTGTGACAATAGTAATTGTAAGTAGTTAGCAGGCAGCACTATACACAAATAGAGTTACACAGTTTACGGCTGTTTAGTAGGAGTGGTGAATATCTTAGGAGGCATTTGGTTCGCACTCAGAAATTCGAAATCGGAATCGGAATCATTTCTTTTGGGTTTTGAATGAAACCTCTGATTCCAATACATGTACTTGGTTCGATATCTGAAATGAGTATTCATTACTATAATTATTGTTTGATTTAGTACCTAAATGGGTATTATTACTATATGTATGTATATGTATATGTATATGTATTATATGTATATGAGTGTGGGGGAAATTGTGGGGCAAAAATTGTGAATGGAGGATGGGTCAAAAAGGAGTAGCAACGTTTCACATTTGAAAGCAATGTTTTAAAAACCGAACCGATCAATGAACCGAAAGGGGGTAAGGTTCACAGTCGGATCGGTCAGACTGGGGTTCAATAGTTTTATACTTTTTTTAATTTAATTTAATGTATAATATAAAATAAATACTAGATATACCCCACTCTGTTGATCTAGTTAATTGTTCAAATATATTCAAATATACAAGTTAATGAATGATAAGTAATAATTTTACTAATATTAATATATATATTATTATTATGTGTTTTAAATGTTATTTTAGTATAATTATCGTGTTTTTGGTTGCAAATGACTCATTTTCTAACAATTCCTAAGAATTAAGATTTTTACCAGAATTAGGGCTTTTGAGGTAGAATTTTTATTTGAGCAAATTAATGCACAATTTTTGTGTATAATTGCAAGTTCATCATACTAAAACTTATTTTGGATCAATTGGAGTAAAGAAAAATCAAAGTCAAAGGTGATTCAAAGAGTTAAATTTGGATGAACAACTTAAAGAAATAATTGTGCAAAAATAATGAAAAAATTCAATTTTTCACTAAAATGCGTGAAAATACGTGGAATATGCTTGCACACGTGGATGCCAACTCAACAAAAATCAAAAAATCAAGTGGGGCCCATAAGGATGTGACCTACGAGTCAAAAAACTTGATTGTGAGTTTAGGTTATGTCAAAATATAGCTATAAATCTATATATATATAAAAGCATGAATGACCTTAAGTGATTTAACATTTAACATTTAATGTACTTCCTAATATACCCTTATTTATCAAGTCAGTTGCTACATTCAAAAAAGGATATTATTGGAAACATAAAAGGTTACACTAATCAAATCCTAATCAAATTCAACCATCCTCTCAAAGTCTTTTAAGCCTTTTACAATTACAAATTTAAATTTAATAGTTTAAAAATATATATTTATTGGTTAGAATAAATATTTATATTTTTAAAATAGATAGATGAAGAAAACCCATAGGAATTTATACAAGAAACACAAAGAAAAATAATAGAGAAAATTCAATATTTTCTTATGCCAAAAAACATGAGGAAGAGGCTGCCAAAAGTCTTAAAAAAACGCAAAACCAAAACTTACAAACATAAAGCCATACGGCTTTTTCTAAAACCAACAAAAACCAACTTCTACCAGTGCAAGATATAATCCCATACAAACTACCACTTAAACTACTATGCACCCGATTAAACTAAGCAATAGATTTATGACACATCACACTAACTAAAACAAGTAATTAAACTATGCAATGCTCGGTTTAACTTTCCTACAATGTAAAAGCAACCTTGACTAATGTGGTGTTTTAACATTTAATAAATTTCTTAAAGCACCTTTATTTTTCAAATCGTAGTCACATTATATTAACGAAAACATAAAAAAGTTAAGTTAATTAATTTTTAATCCAATTAAACGTCTTTTAAAGGTGTTATAAGCCTTTTATAATTAAAATTTAAATTGGATAGCTTATAAAAATGTGATAGGTTAATATAAAAATTACTTTTCTCTTTTTATTTTCAAAATATTTTTAATTACTCATTCTAAAAATTTAAATTTCATACTCTACAAAAAGAAGTTGAATCAAAAAATAGCAAAAAAGGAAAAAATAGTAACCAAAAAATTGAAAGAGAAATAATTTTTTTCAAATATTTTGCAATAAGAATTAATTAATTTTATTATTCAATTCTTAAGTATTTTAGAGTTTTAGCATTTAATGTATTTTCTAAAATAGCATTATTTAGTCATAATCACATTAAGACTAGATATTAACGAAAACATAAAGAATATGATTAATAAAGCTCTAAGTCCTTCAAAAGTTGCTCAAGCCTTGTATAATACAATTTAAATTAAATTTAAATTAATAGAAAATACAAAAAAGTATGGGTAAGATAAAAGTGGACAAGATTTTTCCTCAAGAATAAAATTGGAAAAAATATCTAATGCAAGACTAAAAAACTACCTACTTCACATGAGTTTTAACATCTAATTACTGTAATAATGAAACTTTATATTGCCTAAAGAAATATTCTATTTGTATATGGTATTAACAATACAACGGCAAATTCAAAATTAAAAGTTATAAAAGAAGGAGCCAGTTGGGCATGTAGTGGGATAGAATTAGGAAACTTTTCTCCTTTTTGTTTTTTGAAAAATCATTTTTATGTTTATATCAATTATTTTTTTACACATACATGACTAAACTTGACCCATTTTTAGATTTAAAGTTGGCATATAGAATGCTTGCTCTTTGTTAGAAATAAAAAAAACAAGAAACAAATTATGTTATTAGTAACAAAACCCAATAATAATAGGAGTATAAAATTAAATGGAGGCAATCACACTCTTGCTATTACACATGCAAACAACAAATTATACATTTAATTATAAAATAAACTAAGAATAATTATTTAGACCAATTGTTTAGCACGAATGACCTTTGTGATTTAGTATTTTAACATTTAATTTTTTTTAATCTTATTTTATATATCGCAATTGCATTAGAAAAGGGACATTAATAGAAATATGAAGAGCTAGAATAATTAAATCCTATTGAAACTTAACAATTGTTCAAAAGTCTTTTTGAATCTTACAATAAAAATTTTAATTCCAATCAAATTAACAAAAAACATAAGAAGGAAACCATTTAATATTTTTCTATTTATATTTTCTTTTTTCACTTTAATGATGATGCACATAATATCACGTTTCATAATTAGATGGGACCATTTCCTTAATTTATCTTTCAAACTAAAATACAATTAATATATTATTCTTCGACATTACAGAATAAATCAATTTGATTATCTGTGTAAATCAAGTGGTTTACATATTATTAAGAATGAAATGAAATATTTTTCTACTTTAAAATGCCACAAGCATATGTAGCGTAGTGCCAAGAAAGATGAAAAATTATTAAATTCAACTAACCCACACTAATTTAAAAATCACAATACAAAAATAGTTATGCAAAGTTCTAAACTTCTTAATCTTATTAAAGATTGAATTCAAAAGATGTAGTAGTTAGTTTAGAGAGTAAATTTAAAATCATAAAGTAATAAAGAAAATTAATTTATTATGCATTGATCAACGAAACTTTCAGCTATAATTCTGAATTTATAAAAAAGAAAAAAATGCCTTTTGAGAATATATAAGATGTCAATCCTATTTTTTATCCTAATTTAAGCTAAATTAATGTAAAAAAAATGTATATAACTATTATACCTTTCAATTCATTTAACAATATCACTTTGTTCTCTTTTTTACTATGATTTGGTTTGTTTAGTTTCAAACAATAAACTTTAACGAACGCTTTACCAAAATAAAAAGTAGCATATACCATGGGCTGGGTTTGTCAATTAATCTTGATTGAAAGAACCTGGATAATATTTAAACTAGAGATAAAAGACGTGACCATATTGCATGTATTTAGAATCTAGATAAACTATTTCATTATATTATCTATCGTTTGAGAAATATCCTCATTTCCATTTTGTATTCACATCAAGTACACTTATTCTAAGGAATTACTACAAAACCTAAAAGTGTTACAAAAAATTAATATATATAATAGGATTTACGAATTACTTATTTGAAAAATTTTTGATACTCTTATTTATTTTAAATTGGCCTGCCATATTTTCTATTTTTATCCAATCTACCATATATATAAAAGTGATGATAACTTTATTACATGAGCTTACCAAATAGGGATATTTTACAATCTAAATTGATAATATAAGTAATTAATTTAGACAATTATAAGTTTAACAATTCCAATTTTTAAGTAATAAATCATTTCAAAAGTAATACTTGCTTATTGCATATAAACATATTGATGCCATTGTGCAAAATTATTAAGTTAGCTAAGTTATTTCATTTGTTTGAGTTGAATATTGTGCAATAAAAGTATATGGTTGTATTTTTTACATATTATGTGCAATCTTGCGATGACTCATGTTATTCAATTGAAATCTTTTTTACTATCTTAATTCTATCTTTATTATAACTGTTATCTTCTTTCCACATAATTGATAATACTTTTCTCCTTCTTCTATCCTATAGCGATAAAAAAGTAATTTATACACCTAAACACTCTAAAATATATGTTATGCTTATTTATTTGCCTTAACTAATCCTTCAAAATAAAAAGATAGTTATACAATAAAACTACAATTCTATATTTATATTATGAACTTAAAAATTGATACCTTTTGTATTACTTTTTTACACATATATTTAAAAGGTAATAGTTAAATTCTTTTTTCAACATATATTTTTTTAAGGATGGAGCTCAAACGCGTATTGTTATAAAAAATAAAATTTATATGGTATGATACCTCTAAAGGACACATTTTTATTTGTTTGTAATGAAGTACTTTTTAGTATGCAATTTTTTAAAATTTGACTCATTTTAATGATCTTAAACAATTCATAAGTAGATTTTATAAAATTCTTATTTTATGAGTTAGTATTGTTAAATAGTTGTATTTTTTTTAGACACTAAAATAATTGATGACTTGGTAAAATCAATTAGAGTTATAAGACAAACTCACAAATTTATCATAAGTATATTTAAATTTTCAATATCAATTAAAATATCATATATTATGAGAATGATGAGTTTTGAAGCTTGTTAATAAGTCTTGCAAAATTATCATATTTTATATGTATTGTAACAATTAATGTTCTACCTATTATAGGAGTCCTATTAATAAAATATGCATAACATACATGAATTTTTAAACAACACATTTTTTTGTTTTTAATGCAAATGCTCACACTTATTATAGTTTTACATTTGGATAGTTTTTGAATTAACTTTACTTCTTGAGTAAATAACATTTGAGAGTTAACCAGTACCTTAATGCACTTGTTAGATAAACCCATCTATTTTTCTTTTGTCAAAACCTTTTGCATTCAATTAATTACTTTATGTATTATCAAAATGTAAGTATTTTTGTAACAGTTCTCAAGGTCACATCACGGGGTACCTATCAGTTTGCCACCCTGCCGCGGGCATCCCCTACGGAGAGTTTCGCTTCGTGACTCTTCACGAACGAGAGGCTCGGGGCTTTTTGATCCTAACGGCATATGGCTCTGATACCACCTGTAACAGTTCTCAAGGTCACATCACGGGGTACCTATCAGTTTGCCACCCTGCCGCGGGCATCCCCTACGGAGAGTTTCGCTTCGTGACCCTTCACGAACGAGAGGCTCGGGGCTTTTTGATCCTAACGGCATATGGCTCTGATAGCACCTGTAACAGCCCCACCTTGCCCAGAGGCGCACCAAAGGGCTTAGCGGACTGCCTGCCTAGCTCTCGCCAGGTCTCGATGCACGCACTCACACGAAAAATCCGAGCGTACTTAACTTAAAATAAAATAACATAAAATAAAATGAAACAAAGTAAAATAAATCTTATTATTTAATTTAAAGATACGAGTCATATCAAAAGGTTACATGTCATAATTTACATAATTTTCACAATAATAGCCTAACACAGTGCGACTATTACAATAATTAAAACACTTATAATAACCAAAAACCAGTTGGTCCCGCTTAATTTTTCCGGTAACCTGAGTAAAGGAAAACAAATAAAATGGAATGAGCTATAATAGCCCAGTGAATGTCCAATTCATGCAAACATATCAAGAACTTATTATTTCGGGTTATTAAAATAATCAATAAATTAAATAAACAATATATGAGCAATTTAATTTACATGTAGTCACTGGCGGATACAGGGCTCAACTACGGAAGCAAGCTTAACCGTAGAGGAGCAGGTACTGATCATGTAGCCACGATATTTGGACCGAGATAATAGCTCAGGTCTTTATCAAGGAACATATCAGTTTTATCAATCACAAGCCCTAACCGCCAATCACCTTATAACCTCCGTACAAGCTACCACATCCGGGGGAGAAAAAAATCTCAACCCTGGAGGGCCAACACACAATCAAGAAAGTTCATTCCGGAGTTGGCCTCTTTGAGGATTCACAACTCAAAAGGAAAGAACATCACACCCTAAAACACCCAGCACCTTATGTCCTCCCACTTGCAGCCCGGTTGACTAACCGTGAAATAACAGTGACGTTAGTCACGGTAGTCTCACACACACAAATAACATTTTAAATAATAAAAGCGTGTAACACATTGTGGAATAGATGCGATAAAGTACACATCTTTCCTCAAATAACACAGGTACTCACATAATAATTGCAAGTTAAGCATAATAGTCACCAAATAAAATTATCACATTCCATGCATCATGCACACATAAAGACACTCACCTGGTGCCTAAGAAAATATCTCGTAGAAAGGTCGGGTCTCACTATCGGGTCCTGCAAATTGAAAGAAATAATCTAATGAAAAACCCAATTTATACCCTAATTAACCTAGTAAGAAAATTCAAGAAATACCCCATTAAATTCTAGTTTTTTTTTCTAGGGTTTAGGGTTTAGGGTTTTTATTCTAGGGTTTTCTAGGGTTTTTTTCTAGGGTTTTCTAACAAAAATTGGGCATTATTTCCCCTAAATTTCGGCCTTTCCAATCTTGTTTTTCATCAAGATTTCAATCATCAAACCCATAATTCAACAAGTTCTACAACTTCTTAGTTCAATCCAAACTCAAATTCAATCAAAATCTCACTAAATCTCAAGGATTAAGCTCCAAGAACTTTCACCCAAACAACATGTTCTTCATGAAATTTCAAGGTTCCAAGGCCACATACTAGTCTATTCAACCATAAGAACACTTTATCTAACAAGTATATATCAAGTTCTAACTAATTGCTTCAAGTAGTCTTAACAAGAAACTTGGTATTAAACTTGAATAAAAACTAATTAAAACATGAAATTAATAAGGTAAGTTCATGGTAAATACCTTAGATATGCTTAGAACTTTGATTAGAAAAGATAGAAGTCCACTTCCTATGGTTGATTTGTGTCAATTTGAGAGATGAAAGTTCAAGAAGTTGAGAGCAAAAATGAGGGAAGAAGAAGAGAAAGCATGGCCGGCCAAGGTGAGAAGAAAAAGAGAAAGAAATAGTCTAGGAAAAATGAAAAAGAATTGAAGAAAAGGTGAGAAAATAATTAGCCAATAAAATCATTACAAGAATAAAGTAAAAAGAGAGCATTTAATGCAAGTTTAGCAACTTGGTTTAATTTAATTGGTTAAAATTATCAACTCTTAGTCATTTAATATAAACAATAAAGAAACATAAATTATTAAAACACAAATAGGGTAAATTAGGGAGAGAGAACCGGCCACATGAAGAAAGAAAGAAAAGAAGAATTTCGGCCTAAAGAAAAGAAAAGAAAAGAGAGAGAATTTCGGCCAAGAAAGAAAGAAAAGAGAGAGAAAAATTTCGGCCAAGGGAAAAAGAAAATAAGGTAAGAAAATAAGTGAAACTTTTGAATAAAATTGAGCAAAATTTCAAGTAGTCAAAAGACTAGAAAATAGTGAAATGAACTAGTAAAAATTTAAACACTACTATAAGTTAAATGGTCAAGAAAAATTATTCTAACTTTAGTACTTAAGTGTTCTTGCTTAGAATGAAAATCTTAACTAATTAACTTAATTAACTCAAGAAATCTCCCAACTAATAATTCTAAGATTAGCACTTAACCCTAAATAAAAAAAAATGCTTCTTATATGTGCATTTTCTAGGGTGTTACAATTTTAACATTAATTAGAATGTTGATGCTAATTAACTTTCATATTAAAAAGTCGTATATATTTATCCAACTATCTCGATTGAATTGTTAAGAATATTATTTGAATTAAAAATGCAACATTCAAAATCTCGAGCTATATTAAAGAAAAAATTATATTTTTTTAATCATAAAGAAGTTTTAATGATTAAAGATGTTATGCAATGTTGCTATGCATGATGACCCATTAGCTAGAATGCATTTTGACATTATTAAAATTTAAATTTTTAATGACTCTTTATATTGGGAATAGCTTCTTTGAATTTAATGTAAGTCTCTTGAAATTTTCTCTTTGTTAATTTTAGTTGCTATTAATTTTAGTTGCTATGCTGCTATGTATATTTTTAAAGTAATTTCCTTAGATAAATTTTAGTAAGATTACATTTGACTATTTATGTTAAGTTTTTAAGATTTTTCTATCTTAATGCCCTGAGGTGATTACAAGTAGAAAAAAGGAAATTTCATGGATAAGAATTATTATAACCAAGTAGTTCATCTAAATTACAAATCAAATTATTCTACTCACATATTTTGTCTTTAGCTTATGTATTGTCCAGTTCATTTCAATCAAGATTAATTAATAAAACTTTCTTACCTCTCGATCCACGGTAATGTCATATGTTAAAATTATTGTTTTCTAAATTCAATAAATGAAATCATAGTAAAAAAGGAAACAAAGTAACAGTGTAAATGAATTTAAGATACAATCACTTAGACTTTTGTTTTTTTTTTTTCATAAATTTGATATTATAGATGAATATTTTGTTGATCACTGCATGACTAATAATGTTTTTTTTTACATCTTTATGATTCTAAATTTACACTATAAACTAACTATTACATCATTGAAAATTAAATTTTAATAAGATTCAAAAGTTTAGAGTTTTGATTAATTAATCTTGTTGGCCATTAGAGATAGTTTTCTCTTCTATTCAAATTCTTTAAAAAAAGAAAAGAATAAGTTAAGCTATGAAAAATAGATGTGAAACTAATAAAGTAAAGATAGTACTACTTCGGTATTTGAATATTTCTAAACGACAATTGTAATAATAAAATGTAAGTTCTTAATAATAATGCTCATCCTCTTTTTGCATTTTAAGGATATAGTTAACTTAAACTCACATAATTTTTTAAATATGATTTTAAAAAATTTGAAAACCAAAATTACTATCTATTTTTCTCTTTTTTCCATTTTATATATTATTTATTAAACTAAACTAAATGTGCAAAGCACGTGCTCAATTCCTAGACCACTTAAAATCACACAAACAAGTAATAAAATTTATAACCTAATACTCGTTACGCAAGTACACAGGTCAATTGTAGTTGTGACGAGTATTAGGATCGATCGCATGAGAAAACGTGAACTAGCAACTATCAAAGCTACTAACTTGCTTTATTGTCTAAACAATCAAATTTAGAAGGTGGTGAAATGGTAGGAAAATCAATTTCAAGTAAACAAACAATGAAGAAACTAGTTAAAGAAAGTTCGCTAGGCTTAAGAATCCACTTTATGTGCAAGTTAAGCTTATGGTCATGGTGACTTTATTCATGTTTAGGATTCAATTCCATTTTTACTCCAAACTAGATCCCTTTATGAATGGAAGACTACCAATACATGAGCTTTTCTACTCTCATGATAAAGTTTAGCATGCATTAGTTCATTAAACTAATGAATTGTGGCTTTTAAACCTTAATCCACCTATGTGAATCACTACTCTTGTGGGATTCAACATAAGTTCCATTTACTCTTTCCATTGTTAAGTGCAACTCTCTTTGCCAAATAACAACTAAATGACTTGAAGTTGGTAGCTAATCAACAACAAGTGTTAAGACCAAATAAATGAACAAACAAGAATAAATTAGCCATAAACTAATTCAAACATATTAGAGATTCATCCTAAACCTAGTAGGAATTAACTTAGGTTAACATGGTAAAGATAATATTAAGCACATAAATGAATGTAAACAAGCATGCATGAATGAAACTAAAAGGAAAAAGATTAGAGATGCTCATTTGGTGGATGAACTTGGCTCTAAGACTTGTCCTTGCATTTTATCAAACATGTTGAATACAAAGTAGTTCCTCCAAAAGTTTGTTACAAGAATCTGATTTTGCCTACTACAAAACTAAGAAAGAAAATCTACTTTAAGTATTTATAAGGAGTGCTTCTCTTACCAAGCCATAGTCTATACTCTTTCAAGCACACAATCAAGCATAAACCAAGCATCACTTTCATGAATACATATGCATGTATTGATAGAAATAACCCTAGCTCAAGTCTCTTTCCAAGTTGGAGACATAATGATCAAATTTAATTCCAAATCTTGTAAAAGTCTTCCTTGAGCTTTGTTTTATCTTCTAGGGCATCCCAAAGTACAGCTAGACGTTGGAATTATCTGCAAAAGTTGTGTGAAAAAGCTACAACTTGAAACCAGCCGAAGTCAACAAGTTGGTGTCGATCTGCCAGTGGGATCCGCGGGTGGCAATCGGTGGATCGTGACCCGCAAATCGAACCTCATTTCTAATTTTGCCCTTTTAAATTTTAGTTATTCCCATAATGCCCTTGAGACGTTTTTCCCCACATAAGCCATAATTTCTTTGGTAGAATTTGGGGAAGAAAATATTTGCCGGAAATTCCGAGCTTAAATGATAAAATTCGTACAATATGAATCGTCCTTCAATTTTGATATTCCTTGAGCTTCAATCGCTCCAAATTGTGTTTAATCATCATTTCCCTACAAAATAAAATAAACTTGAGCCTTAATTTGTTCAAAATAATATTTGTGCTTAAAACCCTAATTTTGGGTCTAAAAACTCTAATTTTGGAGCAAACCTTGATTTGATAGATAATAATGAAATTGAGCCATTTTAATATGAAAAATATCAAAAACATACTAAGATCACACTAAAAACCTATATAAAATGCTATACTAAAATAGATAAATTTATTACTTATCAATGAATTTATTATCTTCAAATATACAAGTTTATGAATTTATTATATTGAAATATACAAGTTAATGAATTTATTATATTTGGTAAAAATTTTATGAAATATTTTATTTCTATAACGAATTAAATTAGCAATGAAAATGACATTACAAGTATAAAACATATAATAACTATAAAAAGTAAGTGTATAGGGAAAAAAATACAGATAAAACATATATTTTAAAATTCACCACTAAAGTACATTATTATATTTTTAAATATTTTAAATGACAGTTTTGAATATTCTAAATTATTAAACCATAATTGTTTCTTGTTTTCACATTTTCTACTCTTTTAATATCGTCAAGACTTATTTTTCAATGTAAAATTTAAATTTATTTTTAATACCAAATAATACAATTAACTTTGTATATAGGCCAGTTCAAGTAAATGTAATTTTTTAAAATAAAAAGATTCTTTTGCCCTATTTTTTAAGGTAGGTTCACATACTCAAATGATTTTCAAATTTCAATTTGATTGTCTTACTATTAGTTTAGTTTTGTTACCAGACCTAATGAGAGGTAATTTCTACAAATTTGTATCAGTTTAGAATTTGATTTAAAATTTCTTAAAAGGGCCTAAAATTTATTTAGAATTGGTTCTCAAACTTTAACTTTAGACGTATTCTCTTCAAAGTAATTTTATGTTTGACGTATTAGACTATTAAGCGAGTCAATTTGCTGTATAGAGTAGTCTCTAAAATAAAACTAACAAGTATTTGCTTATTAGTTCTTAATTTAATCAATTCTTTTTAATTTACACAATTGCTTTTAATATATCAAGAAAAGGTGGATATGTGATGCTATTAAATTGGAATCAATATATTGCATAGAAAAATATGATTTTAATAATCTGAACTGATTTTTAATTTTCTTAATAAAGGAAATAGCTTTCTACCCACTTACTTTTAAGATGTCATGCATGCTTATTATTGAATAATGATTAACCATAATTCAAAATTTTAAACAAATGACTTACAAAAATACCAATTAAACTTTTAATTAGGAGAATGTTTTGGGCATAAAAATGAATGATTAAACAATTTTGATATAAGGGCTAATCTTAGTAGGAGAGATCTTGGTAAAGGTAAATCCAAGATTTCTTTCATATGATGAATTTGGATGACAAGATAAAAAGGTAAGAATCAATTAATTTCATTAAAAATAATTACTAAAGAAAACAAAAAACTAAAAAAAGTAAGAATCAATTAAATTCATTAAACGTGATTAATGAAAATAAAGAAACTAAAAAAGTAAGAATGAGTTAATTTTATCATACATGATTGATAAAGGAAATAAAGAAACTAAAAATGTAACAATCAATCAATTTTATTAAAATGGTTAAAGGAAAAAACTAAATGAAAGAACAAGTAAAATATTTCACAATATAAAAACAACAAAATGAAAGTTGGCTTGGTGGTTTCCATGTCAGATCTTTGAACAAAAGGTCCCAAGTTCGACACTTGTTGCTCGCAACCAGGGGAATTTTTTGAAAAAGTCACAGTTCGACAAACCACCAGTTCAATGGTTTGTCGGTTTAATCTGGTTCTTGGTGGTTTTGCATGTTAACAGTGATTTGTATAGAACCAGACTGGAAGCATGGCCAGTTTTCAGTTCAACCGGTCCAGTTTTAAAAACATTAGTTTGAAGTAAAAACAAATCCTGGATTGGCTCTTTCTTTTGTACAACAGTTCACTTGTTACTAGTTGTGGGGCCCAGGTGGCCCACTATCTCTGTTGTCACATGAGAAGGACTACGGGACTAGTTGTGGGGCCTAGGTGGCCCACTATCTCTGCTGTCACATGAGAAGGACTACAGGAGAAGGGCTGACCACTTATATTGAGTCCCATTGGAATTATCTCAGAGTACAGTCCTCCCATTCTTTTTATTTAATTTTAAAACTCCCATTTCCACTTTAAAATTTGTCATTCCCCAAAAATTTTAAAAAATTAATGTTATCATATCATATATTATAAATAAATTAAACTGAAGCAGTCAAGTCGTCCCATATCAACTCTCAAAAAATGGATATGTATAGATATAAATATAGATATACATACGATAAATATTGAATTTAGAAACTCTTCATAATTATCCTTAAAATAAACTCCCACAGCATATCCAAAAACTCCCAAACTAACGCATCATAATTATCCTTAAATAGATATTTTGAGAAATTAAAAAAATATATATTATTTCTAAAAATTGAAAAATGTAAATGATTTTAAGGCTGCCGTGTTTAAGAAACTCAGCAACCATTTTTTAAAAGAAAATTTTTTTTGCTTGCTACGTTTTGAGAACACGTAAAATAAATCAAACAAAGCCCCCAAAGGTGCCATAGTTGTCCAATTTTTTTTTTAACAATAAACAAGGAAATTCGCGGATAAAATTTGATCAACCTAGGTATGTGGATTGATATATGAACGAAAATTTGGTAAAATGGTGCAGAAATTTCAAATAACCATGTTTAGGATAGTGTTGAGCCAACTTTCGTAATGAGACACTATTGGCATAACTAAAGCAAACCCTTTAAAATTTAGATATTTTCTGTTTAAATATGTAAGTCTTGTTATAGTCATGTTTTGGTAATTTGCTTGTTCTCAAGTCAAAATAATAACAGCTACATACAATTCTGCAAAAGACTCACAGAGTTAATATTTACAACAAGTGACCAAATGAGATATTTTCTCTTACTATTAGGAGTGATAGATCATATATTGATTACTCACTATCTTTTCATATTTCATACTATACTAAATCTCTACCCTATGAGGGACTCAGTAGAAGCAACAAGGAATAAAGTCAAAACACATAATAATCTACCCTATGACAGACTCAGTAGAAGCAACAAGGAATAAAGTCAAAACACATAATAATCTGGACTCAAGATACTGGGATAATTTCAAGTTTGAGGACCACTTACACCAACCCTTTTAAGAGATCAAACCATTGCCTCTTAATCAATCAATCCAATGTACTTGTTGTCTTGCAAGTATTCACATACCATCTCATGCGTTAACATATCATAATCGATAAATCTACTATTTTTTTATACTAAATAGTGACAAAGTGTGTATTAATCTATATGTATTAACCATGTTTAGTTTTGTTAATATTATAACTTGAGGTATTTAAGGATACAATTTATCCATAAAAAGAATCTCATCATTATAACTCTTTATAATTTATTATGCAAAGTTGATTTTTTATAGAATTTATCAATTAAAATCAAATGAAAAACAACACATAATAAAACGATAAAGAAAAGCCATGTACCAACTTGGTTTCAGAGCATATATTATCAGAAGATTTAAAGAATTTTGTCACTTGAACAATAAAGATTGAGAGTACATATTTTTTAGAAGACATCGTAGGAAGAAAGAACATGGGGAAAATATTTTATGTATATTCCACTCTACAAAACGGTACAACAGCCTATTTATAGGCTTCACACTAGTAAAATATACAATGAATCTAGAAAAGTTTAAGTATAGATATGATCTATTCTAATCCATAATTGATTCTCTATCTTATCCTAATAAATATTCTATAATCTCCTAATCTATTATTTGAATTTTGAGTACACTATCTACAACTCATAACACTCTCCCTCGAATTGGTGCATATATGTTCCACATGCCCAACTTGCGAAGTGAGTTATAAAAGTTTTAGTTGATATAACATTTGTAGCTATCGGCTAGCTAATCTACTAACTTGACAAATAGAAGTCGGATCACCTTTTCTTTAAGGTTCTATTTTATGAAGTGTCGATCCACTTCAATATTTTTGGTATGATCATATTGCACTGAATTATGAGTAACATCAATAGCGACTTTATTATCACAAAATATATTCATTTAAGCCTTAGGAGCAAAGCCATCAGTCATTATCCTTCTAAGCCACAAAAGTTCACACACACCCTTAGCCATCGCTCTGAATTCTGATTTTGCACTAGATAACACAACTACCTTTTGTCTTTTACTCCTCCAAGTAACTAGATTACTGCCAACAAAAGTGAAGTAGCGTGATATCGATTTTTAATCAGTAGCATCTCTGGCCCAATCGATATCAGTGTAACCATCAATATTAAGATGATTGCTTTTAGAAAATAGGAGACTTTTCCTAGGAGAACCCTTTAAATATCGAAGAATCAGCATCACAATCTCCATATGCTGATTACTTGGAGAATGCATGAATCGACTAACTACACTAATAATAACATAATCAAAATCTGGATGAGTGTGAGATAGATAAATTAGCTTACCGACTAACCTCTAATATATTTCTTTATCAGTGGACTTTTGATCTGAATATTCACTAAGCCTATGGTTCTAAATAATCAATGTATGAACCATTTGCGATCTATTAATCCAGCTTCAACTAAGAGATTGAGCACATACTTTTGTTGAGATAGAGACATGCTTTGGGTAGAGCTTGCCACCTCAATCTTCAAAAAATATTTGAGATTTCCCAAGTTATTCATCTTGAACTCTGCTGCTAGTTGATCTTGTAGATTAGAGATCTCCTCTTCATTATCTTCTATTACAATCATATCGTCAACATAGATTATCAGAGCTGTTACCTTTCCACAACGATGTTTTAAGAACAAGGTATAATCTTCATTACTTTGCTGATACCCATATTTCTTCATGGCTAAGTTAAATCTGCCAAACCAAGCATGCGATGACTAATTTAATCCATAAAGAGCCTTTTGCAGTTTGCATACAACATTTACATTTGAATAAGTACTATATTTTAGTGGAATGTCCCTATACACCTCCTTTTTAACATCACCATGTAAGAAGGCATACTTTACATTGAACTAATGTAAGGGTCAGTCTAGATTGATTGCAAAAGACAATAAGACCCTAATTGTGTCTAACTTTGCCATCGGTGTAAAAATCTCTTGATAATCGATGTCATATATCTATGTATACCTCTTTGCCACAAGTCGCGCCTTATACTAATAGATGGAGCAATCAACCTTGTACTTGATTTTAAACACCCATTTGCATCCCACTGTTTTCTTGCCTTTTAGCAATGGGACTAATACACAGGTGTCATTCTTCTGTAATGCTGACATTTCCTCTTTGATGGCTTGATTCCAATTTGGATTGGTAAGAGTAGCAGCATGCTGTTTTGAATATCCACTGATGACACATTATGTACAAAGGCCTCCAGAGATTCAGATAATCAGTTAGTAATGGGATACTTAAATCGTTTGACATAAAGTTTTAGAGAATACTGATTTGGTGGCTTGCTACAATTGGACTTGTTAGGCAACACATATGTACTAATAGTATCCAAATTAAAAATAAGAGTACCAGTTGTACTTACCTCAAAAATATTCTCAGGAGACTAATGGTCAAATACTAAGAGAGAAGAGATTATATTCGTAGCATCAAGAGACACATATGCAGCAGTCTCATTTGGAATATCATCTGCTAAAGGATCAAATTTACTGCCATTATTCGTTGAAGAATCAGCAGGCAAATCGTCCACTAAATCAATAGGTAGATTAGAAATCACGTGTACATAAGTCTCATCAGTACTCGGCCATGATGGTTATGCCAATCCTGACCAATTCTACATTTCTTTGTTCCTTATCTTCCTCTGAAGTGAAGAGTTTGATGTTAAAGAAAAAAATAATTCAGATTCCAAGAAGGTAACATCTATTTTTTCATATATCTTATTGGTAGTTTGATCGCAGCACTGATAACCTTTTTTGTGCATGGCATATCCTAAGAAGACACATCAGATAGCACAAGAATCTAATTCGGTTTTCTAGTTCTTGTGAAAATGTACAAATGTCACACAACCAAACATTCATGCTAGAATCATTAGCACCGATGATAAAAAGAAGAATTTGAGCTAGAGTATGTAGTGGAGTTTGAAAGTTCATTGCCTATGAAGGTAACTGATTTAGCAAGTAGACTGTTGTTGTAATCGTATCAGGCCAATATTGATTGGAACATTTGCACCAATCAGTAATGCTATTGCTATTTCCAATATGTGTCGATTCTTCCTCTCAGCTACTCCATTTTGCTACGGAGTTTGAGGACAAGATGTTTTATGTATGAGATTGTTAGCATCGAAAAACTCTTGTAGCAATCTATTATCATATTTACCACCATTATCAGACCAAAGAACCTTGAATGTAGTTGAAAATTGTGTTTGAATCATCACACAAAATGATTTGAAAATATCTAGTACTTTATTCTTAGGTTTCAACGAGTACCTTAGGTCATTCAAGTACAATTATTTATAAAAGTTACAAACTAATGAATACTAGTATATAAAGTAATCAATGATGGCCTCCAAATATTAGAATGTACTAAGGCAAAAGGGGCATCACATTTATTCGGGCTAATTAGATAAGAAACTCTATGCCTTTGTCTAAAATGTAGGTCTCACATTTCAAATCAACAATATTGATACTTGTGAACAATTCTGAAAACAGGTGCTTTATGTATCGAAAAGATGAATGCCCTAGTCGTTAATGCCACAACCGGATCTTTGTCTTTGGCGTTATAGATAGTCCTCATTTGATTGCTCTACCAGAACTAAAATCATCCATTTAATTTAAATCCCCACTCTTAGTACCACGATCAATTATCTCCTTGGTGAGAATATCCTGAAGAAGACAAAATGTTGGATACATTAGTGCTACACAATTAAGATCGATTATTATTTGACTTACAGATAGCAACTTATTTGATAGAGAGAGAATTAACAAAGTATTAGATACAGAAAGAAAAGAAGATAAAATGACAGTTCATGTTCCTATAACTAGATATTGAAGACCATTGGCATTAGAGATCATTCTATCTCGATTGAGCGACACATGAGAAGTCATTTGGATCAAAGGTCATATGATCAATAGCTCTTGAATCGATAATCTAGTCATTATCATGTCGATTAGAGCTATAATTACCTTGATGGTGATTATCCTTTTTTACATCAGTAGGATAGACAGAAGGCACCTGTGTGATATTAAGAGATGTGGCTGATGCTGTCGATTCAATATCCAATGTAGCAACTCTTTAAGAGCTTTTACTTTGATCAGCAGCGTTCAATCGACCACCTCATTGATTTTGTACTTTCCTATGCTGATACACATATTGTTTGAAATACGTATCATATGTGTATCCCTCCTTATTGTGATGAGTATAGTTGTTCCCGTCAACTGGTATTTTGGTCTATGTTTGGGGTAACATAATCAACCCAACTTTTGCTCCCTTCGGTGCCATGACAGAGCCGATTATGTTGTCTCCCCTTGTCAGCATTATTGATTGTCTATTGTCTTCATGCCGAACATAGACATATGCCAATATGCCTCTTCCACCATCAGAAATGGCTTCATTTGCAACACATCACTACAAATTTTATCCAATCGATCATCTAATCTATCGAGGAAGATGTAGACCATCTCTTCTTGTATAAGAGAATTATACATGTTGATATCAGTAGCACATTCCATTGGATTTGGCGGACAGAAATCAATCTCTTTCCATAAGCCTTGCAAGTCATTATAATATTTCTCAATCAGCCTTTTAGCTTGTCTCATCCTAGTCACTCTTTACCGTAGATCATATAATTGAAATGTATTAGCCTTATCAGAATAGGTTGTGGCAATAGCATCCCATACCAATTTGGCAGTAGGTAAGCAAATGATGTTATCAATCAAGGATAGGTTCATTCTATTTATTAACCATGCCTTTACAATAGAATCTTCAATCCACCACCATCAATATGTTGAATCTGTTAATCAAGGTTGAAGAAGCTCACTATTAATATATCCTAGCTTGTCTTTGGATGAGATATACATCTCAACAATTTGAGACCAGAGTGCATAGTAGATATTGTCCAACTTAATACTGATCTGAGCCACGAAGGAATTATTGCTGGGTATAGGCTTCAGACATCTATTTAAGACTTCCATTATCTTTGTGGCCAAGTTTTCAAGAACTATGTCAGCTTGTCCCCTTTCTCCTTGCACAAGCTCGAATGATTCCGTCATGGTTCTTCTGTAAGGTTATATCAGAGTAATATTTGAATAGAGTTCCTAGAATCTCTACTCTGATACCATGTTAAGAAGCAAAAATATGTAAAAAAATATATTTTTTTTTGTATATTCCACTCTACAAAATGGTACAACAACCTATGTATAGGTTTCACACTGGAAATATATACAACGAATCTAGACAAGTTTAAATATAGATGTAATCTATTCTAATCGATAATTGATTCTCTACGTTATCGTAATAAATAATCTATCCTCTTATTTTTTTTTTTTGTCAGAAATTTCATAGGGAAAGGGAGGAGTAGAAAGAGGAGAGATGAGGTACACAAAAGGGATCCAAATAATCTATCCTCTTATCCTAATCTATAATTTGAATTTTGAATACACTGTCTATAACTCGTAATAGGCATGACAATCATTTTTAGAAGCATGCAACTTTTTTCAATTCTCATAATCTACTTTTTGTAGTATATATACTATACCTGCACAAACATACAACTTACCTGCCGAACATTATCATCCGTGTTGATATTGATAAACATTAGGTGTACTTATGATATTACGTATTTGTTAAGAACTTGGAATACAAAAGAAAAAATACCAAAAATTCGTTTACCATTGAATTTTCAAATGATTACTTATCTTGTAGAAAACATTTAATAAACGTGTTATATTCATTTTAACATTTTGAAATTCATCTAGATTTAAGTATCTTGTTCAAAATTCTATTAGTGACAAACTAATAATGGCTGGTTGGCCTTCGGGGAACATCGAAGTTATCAAAGTTATCTGATATCAAAAATTTGTTTATGATTGTCTCTTTTTCATAAAAAATGAAACATTCATGAACTTAGAATAGCAGACCTATCTGCCTGAAAATGATAACAATAGAATTCAGAAAATCAGGTAGCCAAGTAGCCTCAACATTATAAAGTTTTGCGTATTGAGCTAAGTTATGAGCTATCTTATTCCCATTTCTACTAATCCAATGAACCTCTACCAACGGCAATGATTTAAGTTCCTCTCTAATTTGGTCAATAATGGCTTCCTAGAAATGAAAAATCTTCATCCTACTAACTTAACTCTATTAATAAAACCTATTGCATCACCTTCAATAATTGTTGCATTCGCATTTAACGACTTGCAAATAACTAGCGCTTCCCTTAATGCAAGTAATTTTGCGTGTTGAGGATCCTCCACATTAGGAAATATTCATGTAGACGCTATTATACAATTTCCTACACAATTATGTGCGACAATGCCAACTGCAGCACGTATGAAATTTGCAAAAATAGCACTGTCAAAATTAAGTTTCACTTGATTCCCTAATGGAGGATTCCACTACTCAGCTACGATGGTTCTTTTAGAATGCGAATTGTTATTTGTAACTGATCTGTATTCCTCAATAAAAGAAGAAGGAATTTGTATGACCAAAGGACTCACTTTGACATGATTGTAGATACCAAATTTTGACATACCGTTTATTTTTCCAACATTAGGGGTATTTTTTTTAATTTTTGAGGTCAAATTCTAATTTTTCAAAAAAAGGGAACAAAATCAACAATTTCGGGGGTCAAAATAGTAATTTTTAGCACGTAAATATTTTTTCATTAGTTTTAGAGTTTTAAATGTACATTTTGTATTTTTATACATATTTCTGAAATTTTGTAATTTTCGGATTTAACTAGTATTTTTTCTGTACATTTCGTTAGTGCAAGGGCAAAATGGTCATTTCGTCTCATGAATACTATTTTCACCTATTTTCGAGTCCCAAATTTGTTTTAGGTTTTTTAAGCAATTTCTAATTTTTTTTTTATTTTTTTGGGGGTTGATTACTATTTTTCGGTAAAAACTCTGCTCGAGGGGTAAAACGTCATTTTGTACAGGAAATATATTTTTAACCGAATTTTTATTTTATATAAAATTTGTTATTACATTTTCTTTTTATGCTTTCTTTCTTTCTTTTTTCTATTTTCACTTTGTGGAGTTTCTTTTAGAAAAAGCTTGACATTTTTTAATTTAATTTTAATTTTAATTTTAAGTTTTTAGGTTGTCAAAAATCTTTTTTTTAAGAATAAATCTATAATTTAATGGTAAGGTGGCATTTCAATCATTTTTACTCATTTCTTAGAGGTCAAGACTTTTGTACTGTAAATAATCATTTTTAGAGAGAAAAAATGAGAAGAGAAAAAAAAAACCCTAAACAGATTCTCATCCAAAGTTTCGAAGATAAAAACACACACACACTACGCACACTATATCCGTCCCTCATCTTCAACTTCAAACTCCAGCCGCCATTCTAAATTTAGCAATCACTGTTCACATTAGCCTTTTCTCTGAAGAAGAATTACTATTCATCATCTTTAACCTCTAATCACTGTTCATCATTAGAAGTTTCAAGTTTCAAAAAGGTAACTTCTTGGCCTTTTCTTTTTGTTTTTGATCCATTTGTCCATTTTTTTTTTTTAATGAAAGCCCGATTATTTTAGGAATTTTACTTGAGTTTTGTTTAGATTTTTCGTCAAATTTTGTTGTTGGTTTGGTTTACTTCTTCTGGGTTTTATATATTTCTTCCTCTGTTCTACCCCCCGCCTGCCCTCAGCAGAAATGAAATAACCACAAAACAAACACAGCCTCCATCCTCCACCTTCACCGTTCTCTTCTTCCCCCATTAATCACCTAAAATCCCCTAAACTCACCATCGTGAAGGCACCCAAAGACCCACAGCAGGCCAACCAAATCCATTCCACCACTAGTCCCACCACCCGCAACCAACATCATCCAGACTCATCCCCTGTGTCCACCAGTCCATCAGAAACATCAGCTCAGCAACCCAAGTCCTCCAATTGACAGAAACAGCCCTTACCTCAGTCAATTACCAGTAACCCCCCAACCCATCTTTCCCTAAATCACTTGAACAGGGAAAAGATCACAACAAAAGCAGTCCAAAACAAAATCACCACCATAACAAAACACACCCAAAGCCAGTAGCCACGCTTCACTTCACCACCAAACTTCAACCGTTTTGACCACCTCTATCTCTTGCCAAAAAAAAAAAAAAAATCAGCCTCCCGTAGCTCCACCACCATCTCCAAAACCTGCAGAAAAACATCACGAACCAATACCACAATTCCCAAAATCCCACCAATTAAACAAAAAATCAGAAAACATCACCACTAGAGCCTCTACCGAAGCCACCCCATCAACAATAGAACCACCAATAGCCATTACAACCACCCACACAAACCCACAACCCTCAGCAAATTTCCATCTCCTATCACTGCCAATACAACTCCACAAACCACCAACGCTCCACCACTCCTCTATTCAACCGCCACCAAAGCCGCCATCAAGACCATCAGGATCACATTCAGGCTCCCACTATACCACGTAAACACCACTACCAGAGCCAACCACACAAACAACAGACCCAACGCCACCAATTTATCACCAAAAATCACCACCATACCACTAGCTAACCCCTAGAACAATCTCAATCATTAACCACCACACCACAGCCAATTAACCAACGAAACCAGTAACATCATAGCCAATCACCAAAGCCATTCCCAAATCGTCCCCAAACCCAACCTCCATCTCTGCCAATGTCCCCTATTGAACGCCGTATCATCGCCATGGACCGCCGAAAACCAGCCCACTAATAGAACTCAACCTCCTACCTGTAGCAACACGGCCCCCCACTCACTGCCACCCAAGCAAATACCATAATCCAACAACCCATCTCTCCTGCACAAATACCTCCCATAAATCTCACCTACAACCATCATCCTCATATCATTACAGACCACACATACAGTCGCCAATAGCAAGAAATCAATACCTATTAAAATTGGAGCAAGCCGATTAGAGAATCAGAGGTGAGAGAGGCCTAGAGAGGAGAGATAGACAAGGGAAGAGATACGAGAGAAGAAAGAAAAGAGAGATGTGGATAGAGAGAGACAGAAAGCACGAGAGAAAGGAAAAACAGATGGTGGATTCAGATGAGAGAAAACGAACGAAAGAAATGAAAAATTGAAACAGGGAGTCAGAGAACAGAGAAAAGGAAATATGTAAAAGGGGAGAGAAAAGAGAAAGAAAGAAAAAAAAGGGAAAAGAGAAATTGATAGAGGGGGAGAGAGAGAAAAAGAAAAGAAAAACCAGAGAGAAATAGAGAGAGGGAGAAAAGAGAGCATAGCGAGGGGAGGGCGTGCGAAGAGAGAAAGTCAGAAACCAGAAATGAGAAAAGAATAATAGGAAAGAAGAGAAATAGAGACTGAGGAGAGAAGACAGAATCGGAGGAGGAGAAAGAGGAAAGAAGAACATGGAAAGAATTTGAAGTTACAGAGGAGAGAATATTGGTTGCTGAGGCTGAAGAAGAAGTTTTTGCGGATTTTGATTATTAGAGAGAGCCGATTGGGGTGGGTTTTAGTTTTTGGTTATTTTATTCTTTGTCTTTCTTTCCTTTGTTTTGTTTACAGATAAATAAAAGGGAGTGGAAAGCAGACTAGTTTAGGGGATTTTGGATTTTTGCATGATTTGTGCGTTCTTTGTTTTGATTATTTCTAGGCTAATTAGTTTGTTTGGTTTAATCACATTGCAAGTTTCACCAGTTTTGAATTAGTGACAATTTAGTTAACTAATCTGGTTAATTAATCTTAATTTGCATTTTTAGTCTTTAATCCTTCATAATTAACTCCCTTACTGTAATTTCTATTTGCAATCCTTTAAGTTGTTGGAATTTGGTATTTTTGATTCGCGTTGATTGCTGGGATCCTCATTTTATCCTTTAAAACCCTACTGATTTACAGTTGTGTCCCCATGCTTACTTGAATTTATTATTTGACCCCTAGATTTTTGTGAATTTGTTTTTAAAATTTTAGTGTCATAAAATCGATATCTTTAGCCTAATTTTGTTAGCATTTTATATTTTTTTAGCCTTTCTTTCTTTATATCGAGGTACCTTGACTTGTTTGTTAATTTTGATTAGTATTTGTACCGGGTCTTCAAAAGGTACTCCTATTACTCGTTAGTTTCTCTTTAAGTGTTCCAATATGATTTTTATGCATATTTTTTTAGGTATTTCTTATTTTTACATACTTTTACGTATTTATGCATTTTATGTTATTTAATTTTGAATTTTATTATTTTGGCAAAAAGTGTAATATTTTTTGTATTTAGTTAGCTCAATGTAACAATTAAATTACATTTATCGTGTTTTTAGCAAAATTTTGTATTTAAATAGCAAGTGTAATAGATAGGTCATTTTTACCTTTTTCCTCCCTAAAAATTGTAGCTAACCCCCCGGTGTAATAGTTAGGGCTCATAGTACTTTTGTGTGCTTATTTGTTTTACCGCTTTCCTTAGGATTTGCATCTAGATATCATGCTTACGTGTTATGTGCTCTATGTGCTCTTAAATGTCTTTATATGTTTATTTGCTTTCAATTTATGTTTTATTATTTTGATTTATGTTTTAGTTAGTTCTTTTTATTTCGTCAGTACACTAGTCCAATGTTAGTTGTGCTTTTATTGTTTCCCTGCTAGTCCAACGCTAGTGGGAATTCCTAGAAAGGGCTAGTCCAACGTTAGACCCTTAGGGCGTTTTAGTGCTAGGTGCACTCGTGTGCATGTTACATCATTTCACACACTATTCCCTTTTTAGTTTTTCATCATTTTGCATGATTTTATATATGTATATAATCATCATTATCATCCATTTTTAAGTATTTGGCAGCGGATGACATTTAGGTTGCATTTCTGCTTAGACTTTTAGGATATTTGTGTGATTCGATTAGAAATAGTCGTCCACTGACGTGGGAAGCGATGGCGTACATGTCGTACCCCCTTCCCATGAGTAGGAATATTCAGTCACGAGTTATTAGGCCCCCGTACTCGTTATGCTACATCCCCACTTTCTTCAACCACTTATTATCTATATTACTATTTTTCTTTTGTTTTTGCATTTCATTTTGCATAGACACTCGTGACTCCCTTGAGGTCTCGACTCAAGTTTCACAATTAATGCGATAATCCCGATCAAGCCTCACGAGACATTCCAACCCTCCCGATACTCACATTTAGATTTAGGATTTGCATTTATATAGACACATCGAAACGCGATAGAATCTAGAGTTAATTTAGAAAAATTTGATTAAACGTTGCAACTAGCTTCGGCTAGGTAGAAAGGATGACTTAGGCACGAGCCTTTGCCTTCCCTTTCTTTAAATATGACTCCCGGACATTTTTCTCTCATTTTTTGTAGACCGGAGTCGAAAAAGGATTTTAAATATTTTTCTAAAATTTTTTATTTTTGTTTTGTTAAATGATTTTTAAGTGACTTGGTACACCCTAACTCAATACCAAGTGGCAACTTTATTTTTAAAATAAAACCCTTTTTCAAGATTAGTTAGCCAAAACTGTCGCACTTTAGTCCCGACCTTATTTTGTTTTTCACAAGATACCATTTTCTTCGAAAATACACTTTTTCAGTAAAAACTTGATTTTTCTCACACACGAACAGTTTTTTCAAAAACTTTTTTTTAAAAAAGGGTCACCATACTGAACTGCCTTTTCGAGACGCAACAATCCCAGGCCCTACCGTGCTTTCATCGATTTTTTGGGACACGAAAATGATCATGGACACTTTTGCTTCCAGCATTCCAAAGGCACCCACAAAGACCCGCAAATAGTTCACAATCTTATTTTCCCAATGGTGCAAAACGTTCCAAATACACTCAATAGGATTATTAGATGAGAGAGTTTCTCGTTTACTCGTACAGTAGTTTAGTGCCCGCACCTAGACAGCCATTGGATAGTGAAAGAAAATGTGAAATAAATCCTCTCGATGATATCCACATAGTGAGCATTAGGTGTCTACTGGAATTTTCCTCCATCAAAAGTTGATCCTTATGGGTAGAGAATCCCTTATCATTCTCCATAAGAAAATTTTAATTTTGTGTGGGATGAAGAGAGTCCAGATTTTGTTCCATTTGTTGCTTGAGTAACCCCTTGACATCAATTCTGCACCATGACAACCTCTAAAAAAAACCAAAATCCAATATAGCCTTATGAGCACTTTTGACAATGTAAACCCTATGCTTCGTGTAGTGCCACGTCCATTTATTCTCATTGCCTACAACTCTTCCAAGTAGACTTGATCAATTTAGTCTTTTCTAGCTCGAAAATAAGATCAATTAAATATGTAATCTAAGAGCCCAAACTTTGATTGATCAGATCAATCACCTTTGCTTTGCAATCTAGGACTTGCTGAGGAGACAAGACCCTGAAAGTATGTGGCCTAGGAATCCAAGGACTTTGCCATATGGAGATGTTATTACTTGATCCTACGTAAAGCTTACAACCTAACTAAAGTACTCTTATTGCTTCGTGAATCCCTTTCCAAGAAAAAGAAGGTCGGTAGTTGAGTTTTGCATTGAAGAGATTCCTTTTTGGGTAGTATTTTGTCTTAATCACCTATGCTAAATAGATTCTGGGCAAGTTAAAATCCTTCATGCTTGCTTATTGAGTAAAAATAAGTTGAAAGATTTCAATTTTCTAAAGCCTATGCCTCCATCTGACTTTGCAAAGTATAGGCTCACCCAAATATCCCAATGTATAGCTCTTCTTGAACCTTTACTACTCTACCAATAATTGGCCATCAAAGATTTAATATTATGAAGTAAAATGTCAGGTAACTTGAAGCAAGACACGAAATATGTAGGAATAGCTTGGATAACAGCCTTCAAAAGAATAGCTGGCCTACTCTGGAGAGATATTGTTCTTTCCACTTGTTAACTCTTGCAATAACCCTATCTTAAATTGAATTAAACACCTCCTTGTTCGATCTTCCAATCATTGAGGGCAATCACAAATATTTCTCAAATGACTTAGCTACTAGAATATTCAAAACGAACGCTATCTCCCTTTTGACCTCTTCTTGTGTATTTTTGCTAAACACCATTGCTGACTTGTCTAAGTTTATTCTTTGACCCACAGCTACTTCACAAAGTTTGAGAACTTGCATAAAATTTCGTGCCTCTTCTGCATTTGCTTTCCCAAATGGCAAAGTGTCATTAACGAAAAGAAGATGCGAGATATATGGGGCTTGAGAACCAACTTTGATTCCTTGTAGCTTTCCACACTACTGACCTTTGTGTAACAAATTGGAAAATGCTTCTGCACATAGGATAAAAATATAAGAAGACAATGGATCCCCTTGTTGGATACCCTGAGTAGGTGATAATCTACCAATTTCGCCCTATTAATGAGAAAAGACGATGAGATGGTGAAAGTGCAAGAAAAAACTAGATCAATGAGCTTTTGATGGAAACCTAGTTTTTGCATCAATTTGGTAACAAAAATCCACTCAACTCTATCGTAAGTTTTGCTCATAGCTAACTTGATTGACATGAGGCTTTCTCATTTTTTCCTTTTTGCTTTTAGAAAGTGGTGAAATTTATAAGCCGCTAAGACATTATTTGTAATCAATCATGCAACAATGAAAGCAGATTGAGAATTTGATATTATTAAAGAAAGGATAGGATATCGTCTATTAGCTAAGACATTAGAAGCTAACTTATAGATTACGTTACACAGGATTATAGGAGAAAATACTTAATTGACTCGGGAACTTGACATTTTGGAATCAAAACAATATGAGTAGCTTTGAGACTTTTTGCAAAATATCCTTCATATAAGAACCTTAAAATAGTATGAATAACACTCTCCCTTATAATATGCCAGAATTTTTGATAAAATATAGGGCTCATACCTTCAAGACCAGAGGATTTAAAAGGAAGCATTTGTGAAAAAACTTTTGTTATTTTTATAGCTTCATATGGGCACATTAGGTTTTCTCTCATATCTATAGTAACCCTTCTCCTTACACGATCAAGGACTGTATGGATACACTCATTTAAAGGCTTGGAAGAAGTGAACAAATTACCAAAATAAGAAAATATAGTGTCCTCAATCTCAACATCATTCTCACACTATCTGCCTTTGCTATTTTTAGCCCTACCAATCATATTATTATTCTTTCTTTAGGATGCCGTAGCATGGAAAACTTGCGTGTTACAGTTCCCTCCTTGAATCACTGCACCCACCCATTGCTTCCACAAAAGATCCTCTTGGTCTAGCATATTTTCAAGTTGTTTTTCCAATTCCCTAGCTTTATCAATGCTGTGCTCCGCCTCATCCCTTTTTTGTAATTTTGCCAGTTGCTTCTTCGACATGGATGCTTTTCTCCTAATGTTACCAAAGCGTGTTTTCCTCCATCAAATTTGCCCTAGCATACATGAGTGAAACTAGTCTTCAAAACATTCTCCTAGAATGCTATTTGTCCAGTTCTGCCTAATTACTTGTTCACAATCTTCGGCCTTTAACCACATAGCCTCGAATTTGAACCACTTTTTTTGCATTGTATGATGACCAACTCCAACATTGTTAAATAGTGGGACAAACAAAACATCATGGTTTGACTTCTGAGAGAATCTGTGGAGAAATTTTGCCTTTGGGAAAATGTCTATCCATTCTAGATTTGCACTTGCTCTATCAAGCCTTGCTCTACCTCTATTTGAAGAGTCTCAGCAATTATACTAAGTGAAAGGATAGCCCTCATATCCCATGTCTAATAAATTACAGGTTTGCAAGGCATTTTGGAAAGAACATAACTGCCATTGGCTCCATATAGCCATTGTTTTGTATTCAGTGTGGGATAAAGCCTCATTGAAGTTACCTACATAGATCCATGGCACGTTCTTATCTAAGGTCTTGAAGAACTCCCATGAATTTTTTCTCTTGGCTGTATTCGGCTCCCTATAATAACCTATTAAACACCATTCATTAGTTGAGGATGGTAATCTAATCATGTGTTGATGTGTCTTTTGCTGAAAGAACGCAACACAACTTCCATGTGCTTTTTCCAAATCAACGCTAAGCTGCCTGACTTACCATCAGCATTCACCGCAACTCCATGCATATTAAATCTATTTTTCACACCATCTGTTACTTTCGTAGTACATTTTGTTTCTGCCAGAAAAATGACAGAAGGATTTTCATTTCGAGTTAGCTCCCTTAATTTGTGAATTGTTGACCGGTTCTCAAGCCCTTGATAATTCCAAGCCATGAGACTCATGGTTGTCGGTAGGACTGATTAAGATCAGTCACCGCCATTAAATAATAGGTAGTTTCTTTCGGGTCCGTGTGGTCGTAGACACGTTTGAGCTTTTTGGGTGAGCCTTGCGTGAGTTCTGCAACAAATTCTTCATCCAATGGTAGACTTCTTTTAGACTGTAGGAAAGAAATTGTTTTTGATGAAGTTGAGTGGGATCTTTGTTGAGGCTTACTTCTCCTTAATTTGGATTTCTTTAAGGTCGCACCTTTGGGTTGGTGTTTCAAGTTGTACTGTTGTTTGATGGATATTTTCCTAATTATTTTTGAAATTTTGTTTTAGGAGAATATCGACTAGAAAAATATCCGAAAAACTAGTGATGTGGGTGGACAACAATAGTAACTGTTTTGGGTTGGGATTAGATGAGTATGGACTTGGTAAGATTGGGTCATTTGCTGGAGGTGCGCCTTTCTGGGGTGAAGTAATTTGGTAAGATTGTTGTCATGGTGAAATTTGCGGGGATGGAATAAAATCAAAAGGTGAGATTTTCATTGGATTGTTGGGAGCATGTGTAGCCTATTGAATCTATTCGTTAAACTCGTAGTCAAACACCCTATCACAAGAAGTTATCAAATTTTGAATTTATGAATGGATAAGAATAGCACCATTCTTTGATTGTCAAGGGAATATTGCATTACCCTCTCTATTCTCCTCAATTCAGAACCCTGAAATATACTCCCTCTCATTATTCTATAGAGGACCATGCAAGTAACTCTCTCCCTACCTTGGAACATTCTTTAAAACGGAATCTCTTTCTCTATCTAATTTGGGATTGAGTTGGATTTTCAGCCCGCTTTCCATCTCTATTGCATTCCTACCATCCTGTGGAGGGGTTCGTTTGGATCTTTCATTAGTGGGTTGCGCTCTAAGCCAGTTGTCAAATTTTTGGTTGCACCTTGCGAACAGTTAGAGGACCACCTCTCATCACAGTCTTTCTTACCATGGCCAATGCATCCACAAAGATAGCAAAAGATTGGTAATCTTTTATAGTGGAAAAAGATTTTGTGCTCTTTTCCATTGAAGATGAACTTCATTCCACGCATAAGGAGTCTTATAATCTCAACATCCACCTGAACTCTTAAGGATTTTCCCCAAGCAATGCCTTCTTGATCAACATCCACATCTACAAAATGTCCCATATAATTCCCAATAACTCTAGCTATGTCCACATTCTTACGGTTAAGAGGAAGGTTGTGAGCTTGGATCTAGAAAGGGCAATGATTGAAGGAGATGTCTACCAAGCTATTTTCACCATTGTATTCTATTCTATGAATATTTAGCAAATGTCCATCAAAAGACCATGGTCAACCCGCTAAGACCTTATTGTGATCTCTTTCACTCTCAAATTGAAATAAAAGAACATCTACCTTCACCAGTTTGCATGTTGCTCCATCTTTTGGATTCCACACCCCCTCCATCCTTGAAATTAAGGTAGACATTTAACTTGTTTATGATTGAAGATTTTACTTAGCAAGCATAGTTTACCCTTCCTCCTTACCAAATCATCATGGATATCATCTCCAAAGATAGCAACTTCCTCCATATCGGATAGCTTGAACTTTCCCATAACTTCTCAATTTCCTCTGCCGTTTTCTTTACAGAATCCAATTTATTTGAGTCTTGGATAGTGACTGGAGTAGATGAACCACAAATATGAATAAACCCAAAAGAACCCTAAAAGAAAAAGAAACAAGAAGTTGAGTAAGACACATAAATGGTGCTAACATAATGAAAAAAATTGGTAGATGGAACCAAAATGAGCACACGAGAAAGGAGAAAACTATTGGAAACACTAAAAAAAATATAGAGAAGGGGCAATAGAAAGAAAGACTTCTAGCTAGAAGACACAAACTTACAAGAGCAAGGAGAAAATCCATAGAGATAACCCAAAGAGAGAACTCATGGGACATGTCCCTAGGATTGATCTATTGGTTCTATATATGAAATATTTAAGATTTCTTGGTTTAATCAGAGTCCTTCAGATTTGAAACTTTTACTAAAATGGTGACTTCACAAATAAGCTCGTAGAAAATTAACTGCAAATGGAAGATTTTCACTTTAAAGGGGCAAACTTTACATAAACATAAATAAAGAAATCAACAAATAGAATTTTTCAAAAAAAATTTAAGGGGAAATTTATATCTCTAAAGGGTCAATTAAAAATATTTATAATTTTTGCAAGGATTAAAAAATAATTTTTCTAAATCTTGGGGAGATGCATGCCCTTTCATGTCCTTTGGTTTTGTCCGTATCAACATTTTCCTTTGCTCATGCAAAAGAAATTTATTGTGAAGAGTCATTTAGTTTTTTTTTTAGAAAAAGAAGATAAGTATTCAATAAATTAATTGTGGCACCTAAGTTTCCATCTTGGAGGCATGTGACTAATTCCACACTTTACTCATTTACATGCATAATTGCTTTTATGTAGGAAAAATAATGGTAAGATTTATTAAACTGTAAAAATTTAGTAATTATAATATGTACAATTTATGTTACTATTACCAATTTCATTTTCCATTGACTTTCTGCCCCTTTTGGCTATACTGCTTATCCAATGAGAGCAAAATTATTCTATGATTTGAAAATGGAAGTCAATTTTAATCGTACAAATGTTAACATTTATGCATTAAGAATTAGTTAAAAATAAAAAGTACAAAGCCTACTTATAAATTTGATTTGATCATATTTACACGAACTCTTTTTGAGAGATGAGTTGTAAGTGAAAATAGGGAAGTGAGATATAGAAAGAAAATCATATGTAGAAAAAATGTGCAAAAGAGGGAATGTAGGGTGAAGATGCTTGACAAATTTTCATAATATTTATAGTAAAGTAAGAGATTTTTATTTTTTTCAGGATAATATTGTTTTGGATGAGGGAGGAACTATAAGTTCATGAAATATTTCACAACTAATTTTGGATATTTTTTCACAAAGTTGAACTTTGACTTGAGGTAAGTTACTGTAGATGTTATTAAATTTAATTTTTAAAAAATAATCATCTTTGAAATTTTAAAATATTATACATTAAAAAATTGTAATATAAATTTGATGATAAAAAATAAATATTTTCTCACTGACGCACGCACACAGCACTCACATACGCATATATATATCAGCGCAAATGCTCTCACAAAATTAATTATTTTCTCTCTCCTAGATAGCATGCCTCATTTTTATGTTCCAACTGGAGGATGAAGTGCTAGAATCACATTCTTTCTCATCAATTAGTTATGTAATTATATTTGCAAGTTAATTACTCCACTGGCCCCCAAACTATTTCATGAGCTTTAGTTTAGTCCCTAAACTTTGATTGTGTCAGTTTAGTCCCTCAATTTTTACATTAGTGTTTAATTTGTCTCTAATGCCAATTAACGACAATATTGCCCTTCTATTTATATCATATCATGTTTTTCTTTTTTTTATCTTTTAATTTTTGATCATTTTTCTTATATATTTTTATTTATTCCTTCTACTCCTTCCCTATTTTTATTTGCATCTTCAAAGAATTCAATCGAATATTAACTTCTTTTTTCGCACATGTACATCGATTGATTTATATGAAAATTTTATTTTTTCGTTGTTTTGAGATTTGTACGAGGAGAATGGATTAAAAATTTTAATGAAAGAAATTTAAGAAAAAGATTAAATAACAAATACATGAAGTGTTTAGATAAGCATTTGAAAAAGAGTTTAATTGATCCCCAATATTAATTCATGACAAAATTGTGCTTTAATTTATGTCAAATTTGCGCTTTTATTTTGGACACTTATGTTTTTCTTTTTAAATTTTTTGGAAGTTTTCTTACATTTTATTTCTTTTATCCGTCCAACTCGTCCAAATTTCAGAAACATTAGAAAACACTATAAAATTTTTAAAAAAATTAATCAATGCAAACTTGCAAAAAGAGAAGCTAATATTGGGTTGAGTTCTTTGAGGATGCGAATAAGGACAAATAGGGAACAAAAGAAAAAAATAAAAAATGTAACAAAAATGACAAAAATATAAATGAATGAAAAAAAAAGAAACATGATATGATACAAAAAGAAGCAAAACTTTGTCTTTAATTGATATTGGGGACCAATTATACACTAATATAAAACTCAAAGGACTAAACTCACATAAGAAAAATATAACATCTTTTGACTATACACATAAGAAAAATATACGTGGTCCTAGGAATAACAAATATCCATATAAAAATCACAAACTAATTCCATGCATCTAGTGATAAAGCCATAGTTTTAGAATTTTGTATTTAGAAGCTACAATCTCTTGATTTGATTTTCTTAGAAAGCACACTGGATCCCAGTATTAGATAAATATTAGTGTAGAACTGATCAAATTTTAGAAGTATACAAAAAATTACATGAACTATGGATTAGCTTGACAGCACAAGAATTTGCTAAAATTCAATGGTAAATTAAGTTGATAAATCTTGGTGGAGGAACACGTATGAGACTATTGATTTCTTCCATCACTCAAATATTCTATTAGGTTAATATTTTGGATTAAGTGTAATTAAAAGAAGCCCTTGCAATTGCTTTGACTACTATTGTTCAATGTCAATAAACAATTAGCTCTTTGGCCATGGAAATTATAGTTTTATAATGATTCGTGCTGCCAAACTTTGTTTTGGCTAAACAAAGTAATACAAAAATTGTCATATGTTTTAAATGTAAAGAAAAATTTATATTATCACAGCTATTTGTAAATTATACTGGTTAGTATAACTCTTGAATATATTCTCTGATCTACTGCTAAAGTAAATTAAAATGGTCACAGTCAAATTATGTAATTAATTTGCCTTGCAATTTAAGTATTTATCGAAACAAGATCTACCAATTAGTTGCTTGTGAAATAAAATAAATCTACTAATTAGTTAACATGATTTTGAAATAATACAAAGAATATATTAATAGTACCTGTGCTATGCATAAAAATCAAGGGTGATAGAGAAAATCATAAAAATACTAAATTGAAAAGGCGTTAAGCTAAAAAAATGCAAAAGTATATCAATTACATGACGACATCAGTATTTCACTTTTTTATGAGCACTTTATTCTCTTTATAATTTTTGCACATTAATATGATGTAAATAGATTGCCAGTAGCAGAGAGTAAAGTGTCAATATCGCTGCACATATTGTTATCTTATAACTAAAAAATGTATACACATTTGCACTAACACATATCAAATATGTAGATTAAAAATTTATTTAGATGATAGCATTGCATTTTTTTTGTTTGTTTAACTAGACATTCTTTATTTGAGTTTATCCAAATCATCTGAACTTTTAATTTGATAAACTTAATCTAGAACAAAATATCTCTATGAATACTTTTATTTTCTATAGTTCAAGTGTTCAAATGTTTCAAAATTATATATGCTATGTGTAAATCAGCTTAATTTGGTGCTTAGTTCCTAATGCAAAATTATATAATTTACATAAAATAGTAAACTAATTACGATTTTATATTTGTGAATAATTTATGAGATTGCAGATTTTTAATGTGAACCAAAGCGATATAGAAAATGAACAACTGTTATACATATTTACAACTTATATTAGTTAATTTTTAAAGACATGTTAATAGTTTGTTTACATTTGTTTATCAACATTGAGCTAGCAAATGATGCCTTTAGAAAATATCACTAGTAAATTAAAAAAATAAAAGAACTCTATCTTTTACAATATACTCTTACACAAGCTTTTCAAGGAAATTATAATGCTTGCTTTCATATTCTTTTAAGTAGAAGAGTTCAACTTATGGAGAGCAAAACATTAATCGAAGAAAATTAGATTAGAAAAGTTAAAAAAGAAAATAGAGCAAAAATGTTGGCTCGCAAATATAATTTATAAAATATTCATCAAAAGTTTGATTTGGTATTTGTTTTTCAATTTTTTGACATCTTCAGCACATGTTAAATGAAATGTTCTAAAATTTACTAACACTCTAAGTTAAAATTTAAATGAATTTTCTTAACGTTACCAATTTTAATTTTAATTAATCACCTGTGATTGAAGTAAAGATTTAGAATTCTGTAAAGCATCTATCATATTAAATTCAATGGAGTGCCAATTTAAAAATAATTTAAAAATTATCTTAAAGTTCTAAAAGATGACACTTAGAATGATTCTATTAAAAGAAATGCATATATGAACATAATCAAAACCGATTAGTTGATTATTTAGCAAAAATTAGCAGGTTTTTCTTCTTCTTGAGATTGCTTTTATGAGGTGGTTTTAGATATTCCTTTCAATTTCTAAGGTATCCTAGGATTGGATTGGTTATATATTTTCATATTTGTGCGACGTACCAAAACTAAAGTCACCCACCCTTCATATTTTTTTGGTAGTTAGTATTGTATGGATACGCTCGAAGCACCCAACATTGTTTGCGATTCATACTTATTCATTCAAAAAATTGGAATCCAATTATTACAATCTACCAAAAATTGTTATGGTAATGCTTAACTTTTTAATTATTTTTGAAAGATATTTGTTAGAACTGTAACATCCTAGGTTTGGGCTAACCCAATAACTTTCGAGCTTTAAACTACGGGTTCAAAATGTTTAAGCCAAGTTATTTAGTAGCCCAACCCAGGAATATTATATACTAACCAATTTGATAAGTAGTAAATTTACCAATATTATTATATATATTACTATATGTTTTAAATGTTATTTTAGCATAATTAAAGTATTTTTTACTACAAATGACTCATTTTCCAACAATTGCTAAGAATTAGGGTTTTTACCTGAATTAGGGTTTTTGATGCGGAATTTTTATTGAGAAAATTAATGCACAATTTTTGTGTATAATTGCAGGTTCATCATACTAAAACTTATTTTGGATCAATTGGAGTAAAGGAAAATCAAATTCAATGGTGATTCAAAGAGTTAAAGTTGGATGAACAACTTGGAGGAATAATTGTGCAAAAATAATGAAAAAATCCAATTCTTCACCACAATGCTTGGAAATACATGGAAAATGCTTGCACACATGAGGTCTAGCTCAGCAAAAATCAAAAATCAAGTGGGAGTCACAAAGGAGTGATTGCAGAATGGAGATCCGCGGTATGTACCATCCGCGGATCGTGAGTCGGCTGGATTTTCTAGGGCATCAACTTGCATCCTCTTCCAGCTGGTTTTTGCAGACATTTTCAGATGGGGATAGGGTTTTGCAAGTGGGAGAATACATTGGAAAGCATAAATGAAGACTTTTGTGCTCATTTGGAATCCCAAACAATCTTCATCATTTCCATGCATTAATGATTCATACTAAGTTGGAAAATGACTTGAGGAACATTTGTCTATAAATAGAAGTCATTTGTAAAGCCTTTGTAACAAGTTTTAGTAAGTAGAAAGTAGTTATAGTCTTTAGTTTGGTAGAGAATTAATAGAATTCTCTCAAACTTCAATAGAATAGTGCTCTTCATATTAAAACACTCTTGTACTTCAACATTTTGAAGAAGAAATAGAAGTTGAAGACTTGTTCATAAGCCTTTTCTCAACTCCTATCTCTTATTTTCATAATTGAAGCATGAATTCTTATATTCTTGTTAAGTTTCTTTGTGTTTCACTAGTCATGATTCACTAAAAGCTTTATCTAGAATATAGATGAAGCTAATGAATCCATAGCATGACTTAAATTCTCCAAGCTAGCTAAGCTTGCATTTGTTTGTTTACTTGTTCAAGTTATAACTCTTGTTTTTGCATGGCCAACATAAACAAGTCATCTAGTTGTTATTTGTCATTGAGAAATGCTCTTAACAATGGAAAATGAACAAGTATTACTTAAGTTATTCATATGATAATAATGAATGCTTAAGTGAATCATTGCAATTCATGTTTTCATAAGATTTCATCATGAAAATAGTTGGAATCTAATCATTTCATAGTGAGAGCTAGTTATGATTTAAATGGAATTGGATTCTCAACAAAGCAAGATAATACTTAGCAAGCTATTCATGCATCTTATTATTCATTAGTGGATTCTATATTCTAGACATCTTGAACATTTGAAATCCTACAAGTGTTTGTCACTATTTACCTATTCTATTGAACTTCTTTTTTATTACACACTTGAATTTTGTTTGTTTAGATAATAAAGTAAGCCATAAAGCCTTAGTACTTGCAATTAATTAATTCCTCGTGGGATACGATACCTATATACTCTCCATACTACACTTGACCCGTATACTTGCGGTAAAGTTGGGAGATTAGGTTTACTACTTGATTTGTGTGTGTTTTGCCTATATTTTCATACCAAATCTACACCACGTCACAATTTCCCAACATTCCCACCGATGTGGGACTTGGGGTATTACATTCACCCCTCCTTTAGGCCTTTGCGTCCTTGCAAAGCCCAAACCATATCATAATTCAGACTATTCACTCGACTGTGTTCGGATTCGAGAGGTGAATCGTATGAGCTCTAAAGGTGGCTCTCGCCCTTAAGTCGATGATAGCACTTAGCCCTTCACAGCACTTAGTTCCTTCACTGCTTTGCGTAGTCACATGCCCAATACCATAGGCTTAGTCTCACCCTGTGCAGAGACCACACTGAGGTTCACTCTAATACCAATTATAACATCCCAAGGTCTAGGGCTAGGCTCAATAACTTTTGAGCTTCAAACTATGGAGCTCAAAACTGCTTAAGTCATGTTATTTAGTGATCCAAACGCAGAATATTATATATTATCAATTTTCCTTTCTCTCTTGTCGATAGTGGGACTTTGGGGTATTCAAAGCCTGTGGTTGGAATGTAATACCCCAAGTCCCATATCAGTGGGATGTTGGGAAATTGATTAGTATATAATATCCTAGGGTTGGGCTTACTAAATAACTTGTCTTAAGCATTTTTAGCCTGTGGTTTAAAGCTCAAAAGTTATTGAGCTAGCCTAGACCTAGGATGTTACAAATGGTATCAGAGCGAATCTCGTGTGGTCTCTGCACGAGGTGAGACTGAGCCTATTGTATTGGGTTGTGACTACGCAAGGAAGTGAGGAACTAAGTGTTGTACGGGTCGACTTAAGGGCAGGAACCACCTTTAGAGCCCGTACGAGCCACCTCTAGAATCCGACACAACCAAGTAGGACAATTTTGATTATGATATTGATTGGGTCTTGCGAGGATGCAAAGACCTAAAGGAGGGGTGAATACTCCAAAGTCCCATATCGGCAGAGAGAAAGGAAAATTGATAATATATAATATCCTGCGTTTGGATTGCTAAATAACTTGACTTAAGCATTTTGAGCTTATGGTTTAAAACTCAAAAGTTATTGGGCTAATCCCAGACTCGAGATGTTACAAGAACAATTATATAACTCTTCATCCAAGTTTCGAAGACTAAAATAATATTTTAAAAAGTTAAAGGCAGCATTTTGTGTTGATATATTAACTTTGTCAAGTCAAATGGGATGTTTCGACTAAAATGAGAACCACCTTTCAAATAGAAAATCTTACTAGTTATTTAACAAAACTTACCATTTTAAAAACGTAACAGCATTTAAGAAAAAAAGTTTCTATTTTATTAGCAAAACTCATCACTTTTAAAACACTGATTCTCATTTCTTATAGCAAAATTAATAGCTTTCAAGAAAACCGTTTCTACTTTATTAGCAAAACTTATCACTTTAAAACAATAATTATCATTTTATTTGTACAAATTATCAATTTTTTTTTTATCAAGAATCATACTTCATGAGAAAAAGAGTTCCCTTGAACTAATGATAAGAATTTTCTAGGCAGTTTACCTCATCCTTAATTTTTTTAAACAAACTTAACCCACTATTTAAATATTTTTTATTTTTATTTTCTCAACTTCTTTTCTCCTTTTATTTGTTTTCAACTTTGAAATTTAAGGAATAGCTTGAAAATTTATAGACATTCTAGGTAAAGATTATTAAGCTAATTTAATCTTAGGTAAAGATTATTCAGCTAATTTCATCTTCTCATCATTGGAAAAACATCATTATTCTTAGATTGTGAAATTTTACTGACTTCTTAATTTTTAGATACAATGTGATACATGAGTTGAATTTCCCGAAATAATAAGTTTAGAAGGAATCTATTTAGATTCGGAAATTTTCTTTTGAACACTACAGAGAGGAAGGTATCACAATTACAATTTATATGGAGAGAAAAGACAACAAATAACTTGAATAGTGATTATGAAGCATTTCAAAATCTCACATTTATTTTCACTTTTACACACATTATTCAGCTTATATTTTACACAAACAGCATTACAGTACCTGCATCATTCGGATGAAAAAAGGGGGAAAACATAAAGGAAAAAACAAGCCAGGGAAAAAACAAGCCAGAGAAAAAGATGGGAAAATAAAAGGGACAAACACACTGTTCTTCATTTCCAGCCCAACAAGAACTAGGCCGAACCCGAACTCAAACAGACAGGGGCTCTACGAGCATTGCAATTATATAGGCTTCAACCCTGCATTGATCTGTGTATCCATCCCCACGCTGCCTGTAAACAACTTCACAAACCCGTGCTAGGTTCAGAATTGTCATGAGAATTTCTCTTGGCATGGTAGGTCGTAGCCATTCTTGATTCATATCCTTCCAAGCATCCTCACACATTTCTTCAAACTTCTTCACTGCCTCTTGCTCAGATACATTATAATCCATCATATAGCACTCAATTGCTGTGCCGGTTCCCCTTTGGCTCTCGAACTTAATATGTGACGATATTGAATTGGATTAAACTCTTTATAAAAGCAATTAACTACTCAAAAAATGTGCAAAATTGTAACTGAACTAGTTAAATAAATAAACCTACCATGAGTGTGTGTAGTGTGTACAGATTCACTGCAAACAACTTCTTACACTAAAACAACTTGAATAGGTTATTTCCTTTAGATATTATTTGATCAGTTTAGTGTCATTTTTGTTCATGAATTCAATGGCAGAACATAAACAAACCTTGTAAGAGTCGATATCATTAATCAACCGCGCATGTGTATTTAGAGCAACAAGAATTTTTGGATTGTTTGACATCCAATCTATCACATCCTCTGTGGCAATGTTCATTCCCAAATAGGCTGCTGCTGCTAGTAGATAGTATGTGCTTGTGACCAGGCCATTGCTCAAGTAGTCGGAAAATGCTGGGTATTCTTTAGTAAGAAACCACTGTGACTGCTTGTAGCTAGTCCTCATGTATTTCTTCCACTAGTTAAAAACCAATTAATGAATGCATGAAAATTTTAGTATTTATGAAACAATCAGGATAGGAGCAATGTATAGTTTCAAAATTATAAGGAAGAATTTGTCATTTTAGAATCCGAAAGCTTCAAATCATTTTAGCAGTTAACCAAAGTAGATATCTAACTTTTATATTAGAGTTGTTTTTTGTTAGTTAGAATAGAATTGGAATTTTCCATGGTTGAATTAGAATATAATTATGTAGTTTATTTTGATAAGAATTTAGCAATTGATTTGCTATGTGTGTATGTGCGATAAGTTGATAGTGATAGTTTGTGAGTAAGAAAGAGAGAAAAAATAGCCCAAAATTTGTTGAATATAAACAATAGTTTTGCCTCCATATTTTGGATTCGGTGGCCGAGGTTTCAATTTCCTATTCTGTTCGTTTTTAAATAAAAAAAAAAAGTAGCCTATCACTATTTGACGAGATTGTCTCCAAATCCCGTCGTTACGTTGTCCGTTTTCTTCACAATAACCTCTATTTGTTTTCTTATTTGTAATATAAAATTAAGGTTTCTAGACAGAATTAATTCATGGCAATTTTCTCTAAATGTTGTTAATTAAAAAAAAGTCCCCATTTTGGAGTCACTTTTTTTTGGATTCCCATTTTAATGTCGCCGCACAAGCTGTGTGCGGCGACTGATTAAATTTTTTTTTTAATCCACGTGTGCAGTTGTGCAGTGTGTGTCAGGAAGGCTTTTTGTGCAATTTTTAGCAATTGTGAGAGTCACCGCACAAGCTTTGTGCGGTGACTCTCACAAAAATGCCATCCGAAATTTTTTTTTTTTAATAGATGGGGCGTCTTTGGGGGTATTTGTGCAATTTATGGGTAATGTGAGAGTCACCGCACAAGCTTTGTGCGATGACTCTTTATGCCCCAATTTTTTTTTAATTGCTAGTTAATTTTTTTTTTAATATTTGGTGTATGTGACAGTCACTGCACGGTAGTTGTGCGGTGACTCTCACATACACTTGTTAATTGCATATCACTCCTTTTTTTTTTTTTTTTATGCTTGAGGAGCCGATTGTGTAATTTGATTTTGGTGTGAGAGTCACCGCACACAGCAAGTGTGGTGACTCTCACGCCAAAATAAAATTGCACAATTGTCCAAAAAGCATAGCCGGTGTCAGCCACAAGTGTCCAAAATTGAATTGGAGGCTAGCTGCATGTGCATACCCGGTTAGCTTTATCTTTGTAGGCTTTGAAAGGCTTTGACAGCCTTTGACTGCAAAATAGTGCTAACAGCCTTTGTCTGCAAAATTTTTCAGACCCATGAATGCTGAATAATTGGTTGGTTTGGTTGGTGATTCTTTATAAATTTGTTGAACAAAATGGCCGAATGGCATTCATACTCACTCTCTTCAAACTTCATCAGTTCCGCCCCTACTCCCTTTCTTCAAACTTCAGAATAATTTCTTTTGTCTTTTGGCCATGTTGAGCTCAAGCAAAAGGCTCTTCCAGTCCAGTTGAGCGTTGTTGCTACACAGTCCAATTTTAGGCTCAATTTGCAGTGATTCTCTTATTTAGGTTAGTTTATACTTTATTTTATTTTTTTTATGTTGATGTTTATGTTTATGTAATTTAATATATGTTATTATTTTTGTTCATATATTATAATGTGAATGTTGCTGTTTTTAGTTATATGCCATAAAATATGTTGCCTTTTTTATTTATACATCATAATATATGTTGCTTTTTTACTTGTATTTAATTGATTGTTGCAGTTTTTTATTTTTGTTGAAAGGCTACCAATTGCTATTAATTTGATCTTATTTGCTGTTTTTTGTTGTATTTATTATAATATTTGAAGAAAAAAAAAATTAACCAGCAATTAAAAAAAAATTTGGGGCATAGAGAGTCACTACACAAAGCTTGTGCGGTGACTCTCACATTACCCATAAATTGCACAAATACCCCCCAAAGACGCCCCACCTATTAAAAAAAAAAAATTTTCGGATGGCATTTTTGTGAGAGTCACCGCACAAAGCTTGTGCGGTGACTCTCACAATTGCTAAAAATTGCACAAAAAGTCCTGACACACACTGCACAACTGCACACATGGATTAAAAAAAAAAAATTTTTAATTAGTCGCCGCACACAACTTGTGCGGCGACGTTAAAATGGGAATAAAAAAAAAAGTGACCCCAAAATGGGGACTTTTTTTTTAATTAACAATATTTAGAGAAAATTGCCATTAATTCATAGGATCGTAGATTACAATCATGGATTCAAATCATAATGGTCTAGAGAACATCAATAGATTCACAGATTCAAGTCACGGATTCAGGTTAGTAGCTACCAGGAGGTGATCCATGTGGTCAATCTACGGTCTCAAGTCTATGGATTTGGGCTGCGGATCCTTAACTAGTGTTTATTCGAACAGGCATAACTCATAGTATACTCATTGGAAAATCACAAACTTGGTATCATTAAAAACTAAATTTAATTTGCAACAACTTCTCAACAGACATCAAGTCATGATTTGGACCATAACTTAGTCAAAATTTAGTCATACTCTGAACTAAAACAAAACCCTAACTTGTGCAGAATTGGTTTTTCAGCGTATTGATTGTCCTCATGGTGCCTATACATTTCGAACCAAGTTGAGATATTCATACCCTTAGAAATCCTTTTAATCAAGTTTTCAATGCAATAGGAAGCACCCAATTCTAACTTTTCTACAACAAGTTACAGCCGGTTTTCTAAATTGGTCAAGACTACTAGTAGTTTGCACGGTTTTCTTCAAGCACACTTATTTCAAACTTGAACTTTTCATTGTTCTAGCTAAACTTTCATCCTCAAATTAATAAGTATAATGTTTTGAAGGTAATAACACATGTAGAAACTCAAAGAATAAAAACTTTCTTTCAACCTTGCAATTCTAGTTTTGCTCTCAATCTTTTAACTTGACCTCAAGTTTCAAGGCCCTAATTTCCAATTTTTTCCCCTTCTCTTTCTCTTTCTTGTCCCACGGCTTACTCTCTTTCTTTGGTTTGATTTCCTACTCAATTTCCTTAGCTTGACCGTCTTTACGGTTGGTAAAAAAGTGAGGAGTTTGCTTTATTTCTTGCTACCCAACTTGCGATACTCTGATGACACCTCTAACATGCTTATTTTGGTGTTTATCTTGACCAGCTATTTCTTTCTTTCTTTTCTTTTTCTTTTTCTTTTGTTTCTTTAGTTATCCAGTCATACATAATTATGAGTTCATTAGATACCTAATCATCTTAATTTAGTTGTTGTATAGGTTATCTTTACATATTTCACTGGTAACCTAGGATATAGCATCACTACTTATCTTAGGATTCCATATTTAGCAACTTAATGGTAAGGTTTTTACTAGTTCAATCACTAATGTTACCATATAAACTACTCCTAATAAATAAAAAAAGACAACTAAAATTTTGGCCAGGTTAATTACAAGCCCTTACATTCCTCCATATTCATCCTCAAAATTCTTACCTAGATTCAAAAAGAATTCAGGTATCTTCTTTGTATTTCCTCTTCTAGTTCCCACGTTGCTTCTTCTGTACCAGTGGTGTTGCCATAACAACTTAAAGTAGAGGAATTTCTTTGTTTCTTAATATCTTGATCTCTCATTCCAGTATTTTTAATAGTCTTTCCTCGAACAAAACATCATCCTTAGTTCCAACTCTTTATGATATATGACATGTCTAGGATCGCATTGATACTTCTTTAGTACTGAGATCATAGATTTCTGTCAGAAAGGTAGCTTATGTTTTTCGATAGCTTAGCTTTGCTTGGTTTTACCTTGAATTATTATTTTTCCTAAAGAAATAATTTGAAGGCCTGCAGGGCAAAAACTTTGGCTACATATATGCAGGTAATTTTATCAATAGGATTAATCTAATCGAACTCATTATATATAGGCAGTTTAATGTATTTTATCATAAGTATTTCCAATAGAATTGGGATAAAACGTTGTATTGGTCTTTTACCATAGTAATCAATTTAATAGTGCTATCAAAAAGAATTGTTTCTAGAGATAGTTTGAAAATATTAAGTGAGCAAATAAAGAAATTATAGAATTGAAGTAGCATATTAAAAAAAAAATCAATCAGATTAGCAACTTGGTACCATACTTCTTCTATATAGCTATCGAAGGCATAGGTTCTTCCTTCTTTTGCCAAATCTTCATGAAGCTCCTTGTTGAAATTAAAAAGGGCCATAAAGGCAATCTTCATGCACTCTGGGAGTTGATCGATCCCGCTGCCATCCCACCTGAAGGGAAAGCTTAATTTACCGATGAATATGAACACGCAATTGATAAGATTGAACTAATTAAAGGACAAACAATTAGAAAATTAAATTTGGAGATATGGCGGTAGACACACCTTTCAGCAGCTTCTGTGAAAATTTTGAGTTCGTCAAGAGTGCCATAGGCATCGTAGGTATCATCAATTATGCTTAGAAGTGTTGTGATTTTGGCCAAATTAATTCGGCCAAGGGAGTACTGAGGTTCAAAGTATACTCCAACAGCCCAGAAGTAGCATTCCACATATCTCTCCCTTGCATATGGAATTTTGATACAATGTCCAACTCCTTTCCCCACCTGCAACATGAATTAAAGTTCAAGATCTCAAATACTTTCGAATTGATAGATTAAATAACATATAAAGTTTCTTCAAAGAGTAGGGCTAAAGTAAGAATAAATAACATTTTAAACTTTCCAAATAGAAAAAAAACATATTTGTTCAGAATAACAAATTGTACTTGCCGACAAAAGAAATTTTAACATTCAATTTAAAGTGCCACTATTATTTCAAAAACTTCTGATACTACGACAAGCAATAGGTACTATTTTTGCTAATAGATTATCCCACGATGCTTTTAGTTCATAAACTTCTGCAGGTTAATTTTGAAGAAAACACTAGATCTACCCCTTGGTGTGCAAGAGAATGCCACGGTGAAAATACCTCAATATCTCAGAAAGTTCTTGCTTATGCAACATTTGCAACGAGTGGTAATCCAGCTTGGCAAGCCTTAGCAGTACTTTGTTGTTGGAATCATCTTCCTCGTAGATAGAGATATAACGACAAGCCTCATATCTTGGGATGCCCTTATGCAAGGGCTGCTCGAGGGCATAGTTCCACTTGTTTTGCAAGACAAGAATCAATATGTGGTGCTCCGAATGTGAGATGGGTGACAGCAAATGTAAGGCCTTCTTCTAAAATGCTGTCTTGTTGCGTTCTTACATGAGTAGCTTCAAAGAGACTCAGCAGACCCCTTACATCACTTTTTAGTGATTCCTTAAATTTATCATTATCATCCATGAATTCATAAAAGATACCTGTCCAACCAATTATTTGTAAGATTATATATTAGTTCTTGAGTAAATACAAAGATCATTGTTCAGTATTAATACACAGTTTCTTATAACTAGACTTAGGATATTGACAAATTTATTCAAAAGTGTATTCAAAATTCTCTCCTTAAAACTCTCTTCTTTAAATGAAATGTATTCAAAAGTGAAAGAGGAAATTTCTTACATGACAAAATTCAACAGTATTCCAAGCTGAATATAACAAGAATCTCACGTACCAGAAGAAACATCAAAACCGTGCTGCCTAAGTAGTCGGAATTGAAGTGCTGCAAAGCATAAGTCAAACTTTGGATACTCTCCAGAGTTGGCACTTTGATGAAAAATCTTTTGCAATTGCTGTTCAATCTCATTATCAAAGTGATATGAGATTCCGAGTCGTTCTACTTTGTTTATTAGATCCAATTTCTCCATAATATCATTTTCGGTGGACAAAAGCATTCTCCTCACGTCTTCCTTTAACAGTTCAATCTCTCTCGCATACATTTCACGTTCCTGATAAGAGCACTCCAAATATTTCTTCAGTGAAATTGTTAAATTAATTTAGTTTCATTTTCCTTTAAAAACCAGATATCTCAGAATCAAAGAGAAGAAAAAGTTAGAAATCATAATCTGATAACTACAATAACATGTCCTTTCCCAAGAGATTACGTGTGAGGTATTATACTTTTGGAAGCCAGGAAGGATATATATATATATATATATATATATATATATATATATATATATATGATTGACTTAAAGTTTTCGAAGTATAAAAAAAGAAAAAAGAAACATTTTAGGATGGATGTCATTTATCACTTTAGCACTTGCATTAGAAGATCAAATTCCAATTAAGACATCTAATTTCGGCTTAATAAACAAATAAAAATTTCCAGAAACGAAAATAATTGAGTATTAGACAGTGGATGCTCTATCAGACCACGTAATGCCTATGCATGATAAAACGTAGTTGTCATGGTAACCTAGAAATGGAGGAGTCCCGTTTAGAGTGGCAAGTCATGATCGTTGACGTACTACTAGTACTAGTTCCAGTGAGATTTCATCTGGGATGAGGTCTCTCGCCTCCCAGCAGTTAACTAAATGCACCCGGTAGTTAATTGAAGTTTTGGGTGACTAAAAAAAGGAAATAATAAAAGGAGCTGGATCGTAAATTCATGTTTGCCGAAAATGAAATATAACCTGTTTGTCGAAAGTAAATGAGGCGAAACGATCCGACCAAATGTTTTGCGGGAAGTCTGCTAATTGACGGACTGTCTCATGCTCATTTTTCATTTCAGTTGAGGCCATGTGAGTGGGACAAATTGGAGGACTGAAAGAGCGGAAGTATTGACTACTATGGCTGAATTGATGATCAAGCAGATGCAATGAGCACGTATTTATAGATCCAAAAGCAGTAGATAGCTACAGGAATATGGCGGAAGCAGATATTTTCTTCCCAGCGAAGTTAGTTTGAAAAAGTCTGCATATAGTTTGAAAAAATAGTACAGCATAATGATGTCTAATACTAAAAGTGGGCCTTCTTTGCCAGCCCATTCCTATGCAGCCACATCTTAAATTCTTCATAATGTTCGTAATCATACTAATTTTCAAGATCACATTTTGCAGGTTCTAGTTGTACAATCCACAATATGCACTACAACAAAAAAGGGCATTAGCTACAATAACTTTAGCGAGAAGAGAAAATTTCGACGCTATTAATCGGCTTATAGGCAAGGAAATAAACAATACCTCGCCAAAGATTTGAGCCAGCATACGCTTAGCGAGGAATAGAATTTCTCGCTCAAAATTCTCGCTAAAAGCAACACGGGAAAGCTTCCCTCCAAACTGTGACTCTAATGTGCTCATTTTTTTTTTTTTTTTTTTGTTATTGGCGAGAAATCAAGAATTGCAGCTAATGAGCCCTGTTTTGCTAGGAAATTTTCCTCATCCATATGCTTGAGCAAGAGAGAGGACAGGTCCTCTCCTCACCAAAGCCATATATTTACTACCAAATGACATCGGTAGGCCTAATAGGAATTAAAAAAAGAAAAAGAAAAAATAAAGACATAAGAGTAAAGTTAGACATTTTGCATCCGCTTTCTCTCTTTCCTTCTTAGTTCCAATCTTTTTCCTCTCTCTTTCTCTCTCTCTCTCTCTCTCTCCAACAATCTCCTACCTTCTTAGTATCTGTAGTCTAATCTTGCATTTAGGATTTACTTTCCCATATTAATATTAGCCCTTTTTGTTTGAGAATTGTTCATTGTTAAAAGTATCAATCGTTAAAACTACCACTGCTAGGTAATGAAAATCTGTATGAGGCAACATGAAAGGCTTATGCGGCTCCATCAATTGATCGTCCAAGGCTAGGAGAGCATGTTTACTATTTTCCACAAGCCTACCGAGAATAGGCATGCTTTTTGAAACTTTGTTCTTTAATTTGACAATAGAATAGTTATTTATTGGAAATGCATTTGGGATTATGTCTTTTTTTTAATTGTGCTTTTTCTGGTTTTTAGTTCAAATTTGATTGTTTACTACCTTTGGATGCATCAATTTACATTACTTTCACCTGCAACTATGTTTTGCCGGAGGAGTCATCAAAGGCTTGTGCGGGTCATCAATTAATTTGCCTCGAAAATCTTTTGTCAAGTTATTAATATTTAACTTCTTCAATGTTCTCATTGACTTTGTCTTCATCTGAAATTCTTGGATTGAGTATAATTAGATTGCCGTGTAAGTCCAGAAATCACCATTTTTAACTTGATTGTCTTTGCTATTTGGTTGTTGTATTCCATTTTTGTATCCATAATAGAGGCTCAGCCCCTTTTATCTGAGTTCTAAACCCACAAAAGGGAGGTTTGGTGCAAAAGTCTTTAATGAAGTACAAGGCTGCCCAATTCATTCCTTAAATTACATGATTGGGTCTAAGTGTATTTACTTTTTTCTTTTTGAAGATTTTTAAAATTTTTTCTTCTTTTCACCTAATTTCAGTTAGTATTCTAGCTCAATAATTTTATTAAACTAAAGGTATGTCTTGGATAAAAGCCTAATCTCCTCTTGTCAATCACTATCCAATACTCCACTAACCTCCTTATTCTAGAGGCACGTATCATTTGCAGTCTTTCTTCTCCAATTCTTTTCTTCCCTTATTAATTTTTTTCACATTAGAAATAATTTTTGTGGGTTAGTTTTATTTTGTTTTGGATAGAATATTTGGATTATTCTTTAAGGATTAGAATATTTGGATTATTCTTTAAGGATTTTTTAGTTCTTTTAAAGATTTATGTTGGCTTTGTTCCCAAACTTTCATAAATATATAACTTTTCATTTTTTTTTCAAAAAAGTATACATTCTAATACACTCAAAGCTCAATACAACTATTGTTAATTTGCATAATATTTATTGCATAGGGGATATTAGATGTAGGAAGCGTAAAGAGTTCAAATACAAACTCTTCATTAATCTTCTTAAGCTATTCTTCACGCTAAGTGTGTCGCGTCCTAAAAAATCGTAAGTAAAAGGTACGGTGGGGGGGTGGGTCGTTGACTGTCGTGTCCCGAAAAGACGGGTTGGTCCGATGACCTCCTTTGAAAAGATAGATTTTGAAAAAATTGTGCATGTGTGAAAAAATTGAGTTTTTAGTAAAAAAAAATGTTATTTTAGGAAAGATGGTATTTTGAAAAACAAAAGAAGGCCGGGACTAAAAAATGCGACAGTTTGGCCAAATGATTTGAAAAAGGGTTTTATTTAGAAAAATGAAGTCGCCACTTGGTATTGAGTTAGGGTGTACCAAGTCACCCGAAAAATTGTTTTAACAAAACAAAAATAAAATTTAACAAAAATCATTTAAAACCCTTTCCTGACTCCAGTCTACGAAAAAAAAAAGAGAAAAAGGTCTGGGAGTCGCATTTGAAGAAAGAGAAGGCAAAGGCTTGCGCCTAAGGCACCCTTTCAACCTAGCCGAGGCTAGTTGCGAGATTTAATCAAAATTTCTTAAATTAACCCTAAGTTCTATCGCGTTCAGATGTATCTAAATGAATGCAAATCCTAACTCTAAATGTGGATATCCGGAGGGTTGAAATGTCCTGTCGAGCCTGGGCCGAGATTATCGCATTAATTGCGAATCCCGAGTCGAGACCTCGAGGGAGTCACGAGTTTTTATGCAAAATGTAATGCAAAAAGAAAAGAAAATAATAATATATAGTAAATGAAGAAAGAAAGTGGGTATGCAACAGGACGGGTATAGGGGACTAATATCTCTTGATTGAATATTTCTACTCACAGAGGGGGGAACGGCCTGTACGCCATTGCTTCCCACGCGAGTAGACGACTATTTCTAGTCGAATCACACAAAATGACCTAAATTCAAAATGAGTTGCAATCTAGATGTCATGCATTTAAAGATGTGTCAAAATAATAATAATAATAATAAGAATAATAATAATAAAAATCATGCCAAATGGAAAGAAAAGTAAAAATGTGTGAAGTGGGATGTAAAATACACATGAGTGCACCTAATCACTAAAATGCCCTAAGGGTCTAGCGTTGGACTAGCCCTTTCTAGGGATTTCCACTAGCTTTGGACTAGCGGGGAAACAATAAGCCACAACTAGTGTTGGACTAGTGTGGTGACAGAATAACACAAAACATGAATTTAAATAGTAAAACGTGAATTAAAAGCAAATTAAACATATCAAGACATATAAAGTCAAGTAGGAGCACATAACGCATAGGCATAATATTTAGATATAAAAGCCTAATGAAAGTAGTAAAATAAATAAGCACGTAAGCACGCAAAAGCAAATAAACCCTAACTATTACACCAGGGGCTTAATTTACAATTTAAAAGGGAAAAATTAAAAATGCCCTATCTATTACACTTTCTATCTAATTAAACAATTTTTGCTAAAATATGAGAAAAATAATCTAACTATTACATTGACTAGTTAAATACAAAAGTATTACATTTTTTTGTCAAAATAATAAAATGTGAAATTAAATACCATAAAATAAGTAAATAAGTGAAAAGCATGTAAAAATAAGAAACAAATAATAATAATAAAAATAATACATAAAAATCACATTGGAGCACATAAAAAAGCAATTAAAAGGTAACGAAAATACCTTTTTGAAGACTCGGTACAAATACTAACCAAAATTAACAAACGAGTCAAGGTGCAACAGTCCCACCTTACCCAGAGGCGCACCAAAAGGCTTAGCGGATTGCCTGCCTAGCTCTCGCCAGGACTCAAGTCGAGCACTCACTCAGAACATGCACGCGTGCTTAACTCCAAATAAAAATGAAATAAAATAGAATAAAATAAAATATTCACATTACTTAATTTAAAGGTACAAGTAACATCAAGGAGTTTACATGTCACAATATACATAATTTTCACCAAGATAGCCCAAAATAGTTTGGCTATCAAAATACACGAAATAAAGCATGTACACGTCCAAAATCAGCTTTTCCCGCTTTAGTATTTTTGGAAACTTGGTTAAAGAAAACAAATGAACGAATGAGCTATAATAGCCCAGTGAGTGTCCAAGTCATGCAGTCATACCCATAATCTATTATTTTAGTGAACAAAATAATTGACAAGATTAAATAAGTAGGGCATGAACACTTTAATTAACAAGTAGTCAATGGCGGATACAGGGCTCAACTACGGAAGCAAGCTTAACCGCAGAAAGAGCAAATACTGATCATGTAACCATGATGTTAGGACTGAGATAATCGCTCAGGTATTTATCAAAGGTCATGCTAGTATTATCAAGCAAGAACCCTAACCACCATTCACCTTATAACCTCCGTACAGGCTACCACATCCAGGGAGAAAAACTCAACCCTGGAGGGCCAACACGCAAGAAAGTTCAATCCGGAGTTGGCCTCTTTGAGGATTCACAACTCATAAGGGAAAGAACATCACGACCTAAAACACCCAGCACCTTATATCCTCCCAAGCCTGTCCGAGTTGACCATCCGTGAAGTAACGGTGAAGTTAGTCACGGAAGTCTCATGCACAAGTAACACATTGGATAATGAAAGCGTGTAACACATTGCGGAATAGAAGTGATAAAGTACACCTCTTTCCTCAAGTAACACGTCATAAAATAACAATTTCAAGTATAACATAATATTCCATGAAAGAATCTCATTTACTTAACCTAATTAACTCAAGTAATCTTTCAACTAATGAATCAAGGATTAACACTTAACCCTAGATAAAAGAATGTCTCTTGTAAGTGCATTTTCTAGGGTGTTACACAAGGTACCTCGATATAAAGAAATAAAGACTAAAACATAGAAGTATTGACAAATTGGGCTAAGAATGTAAAGGCTAGCAATTAAAAGGACTAAAAATAAATTTCTATGAAACTTAAGCGGTAAAATAAAAAATTCACATAAGTCTAAGGGGGTGTAAATACAAAATTAAGGTAAATTGGGGGGAGCAAAATAATAAATTCAGCAAAATATGGGAAAATTTGCAAGTCATGGGACCTAATTGAAGGAAATATGAAATTTGGAGGGGTTAATTTGTGAATAACAAGGACTAAGTTACATAGAACAAAAGTATTCAGGGGCATAGTAATATCACTTAGAATTCTAAGGATCAAGGCATAAATATTTATTGCATATCAAAATAAACCCAAAATGGAAACGTACAAAAATAAAAATAAAAAAACCAGATTAATTAACTATATTAGCTTAATCAACTAAAATAATTATCTACCTTAAAACTAAATTAACCAACTAAGGCATCGAAACTTATGAAAAGAAAAAGATTAAAACTAGATGAATTAAAAAAAATAGAAAAAAACTAAGAACCCCCTTTTAATCAATTTTCCCCTAAAAATTCCAAATCTCTTTTTACAACAAACCTCTTCCTTCTCTCTCGTTCTATGTCTCTCTACTCTCTCCATCTTTCTTTTTGATTTTCTATCTTTCTCTACATTTTTTCTCATTCTCTATTCTTGCTCCAGTTCTCCGCCTCTCCCTCTCTATTCTTTTCTTCTACTCGATTCCCCCTTTCTTTATCTGTTTCTCTATTTCTCCACCTATTCTTCTTTTCTCCCTCACTGTTCTCTCTTCTTTTCTTTCACTGATTTCTCTCTCTCTCGCATCCTCTCTATATGGTAGTGAGGCTATGATTTTGGAGAATCTTGGGCTGAGACAATTTGATGGTAATTTATTGGGTGAGGGGTGATTGTTGGTTTAAGGTTCTGGACTGGAGATTTGGCAAATTGAGAGTAGTCTTGGCGCTGGCTTTGTAGTGATTTTTTGTGCTTGTTTAAAAGGGTTGATTAGGTTGATTTTGGGGCTGCAATTGCTATTTTGTTATCGTTTCTCTCTGTAGGTGATTGGGCTGTGAAACTGAATGCTAAGTGAATGGATGGGGCAATTGGACTATAGTGAGTGATTTATGAATGAATTCTGGTAGTTGTGTGCTGTGATAGGTTAAGAATGGAGAGAGGAGGAATACAAGGGGGGGCGGTTATGGTTGATGATGTTTTGTTATTACTTTTCTGCAAGTGATTGAGGTTGATTGCTAGGCATGTATGTGGATGTGCGTGTGTATGTGTGTATTCTGTATGTGTTCCTGTATGTTCCTGTGTATGATTGTTGCGTGTGTGATAGAAGTGCGGAAATTGTATGTTGTGGGTGTTCGTGTCCTGTTTTTTGTAGGTTGAAGACTGGAGTTTGACTTGTGAGCTTGTGGAATGGGGGTGGTGGCGATGGAAATAGGATTGATATGGTGGTGTTTTAGTCATTTGATTTGTGATTTGAGTTTTAATTTTCTTTGTAGGGATGGCTTGTACTGATGAAAATTTGGCGTTGCCAACTGGTGCCAGGGGAAGTGAGGCTTTAGAAATCCTAGTTTATGCTTGTTGCCTTTTTTCCAGTTTAACTATTTGTATAAATTTATCTTTTTTTATTATTCCACGTAATGAAAGTGGAAAAATCTAAAGATGTCCAGTAGAATTGCCTATTATTGGTGAAAGTTGGGAAATCAATAGCAGCAAATGATGATGTGGCTATACGAACTAAAGTATATATCAGCAACAAACATAGGCTGTGCCATGTTCAATCCTTTAAGTGACATATTTTTAGTAATAATCTTGCCTTTACTTGCTTAAACCAGAAAAATACAAATCAAATCCCGAGTTTTATAGTGACTTGCTCTTGGAATGGTGGTGTATATATATTGGCTCGTAACTATGTAACAACAATGCAAGCCTTTGCCACAATTGAGTTAGGGAACGGATAAAAGAAGCAAAATTATTAACATAAGAGATTTGAAATAGGCAACTAATAAGTCAAGAGAAGCTTCGCTATCTACTAGCTTGAGTTGGCCATCAACAAATTATGTAGATAACACCTACTAAATAATGGAATGTTTGGTTATTTAAACAAATTCCCTATAGCACTTTCTTTTTTCTTTGTTGCTAACTTATTCTAATGCTTTTTCTCATAGTGGAATATTTCATTTTCTTTCTATACGTAGCATGTAATGACCTTGTATTATTTAGTCAGTAGCCTTGGGTTTCTTTAAATCAAGACAAATTAAGTTAAACATAATTATTGCTTTGCAATTATTTATTTGACTAGTTAGACTGCAAACAGGCCATGGTTTCGATCCGTGAAAAGTTATGTGGTGGTGTTTTTTGTTAGGATTTGAAATTATTATTATTTTTTGTAGGTACAATTGAGATGAATTTATTTTGTTTGAATTTAGAATTTCAAAGTTTATTTGTGAAAGTCTAAATTTTTTTGAAATTTTTAACTTTTTATTCAGTGATGTCATACATTGGTCCACGCCTAGTGGTCTTGCTTAAAAGACAATTCTTGAATCTAAGATCAAACAACTTCTTAGGAGTTAGGTGTGCCCATGGCTAGTGGTCACATTTAAGGGACAATTCTTGAGTCTAAGATCATACAACTTCTTATGAGCTAGGTGTGCCCACGCCCAGTGGCCACGTTTACGGGACAATTCTTGAGTCTAAGAGCAGACGACTTCTTATGAGTTAGGCATGCCCACGCCCAGTGGTCATGCTTAAAGTACCACTCTGGAGTTAACAGTCAAAAAACTTCCTACGAGTTAGACGTGCCTATGCCAAATGTTCACGTCTAAAGGGTCATTATTGAGCTTAGCAACTAGAAGATTTCTAATGAGTTAAGCATGCCCATGCCCAGTGGGCACACTTAAGGGAAAATTTTTAAGACTTGCAAGCAGAAGACATTTTGTGAGTTGGGCGTACCCACGTTTAATATGGTGGTTCCTTAAAAAATAAAAGGTCATACAATCCGTCTGTGGATTGAATACAGTCCGTTTGTGGATTGAAAACTAATCCACGGATGGATTGCACCACTTTTTTTTTTTCTTGGATTACACACTTGAACTTTCACAATTAGATGAGAAATGATTTCTTTATTAAAGAAGGTAAATCTAATCTAAAATCCCCTATTACATCTTTAGGTAACTCTAGAATAGTAAATAAAACTTTCTTACAATATTTTTCAAATTTTCTTCCTCTAGTTGAAAACAACTTATGTACTTAAACGAGCACAAACTATTTTCTAAAAAGTCAATAATGACATTAAACCTTGAACACCTACTTTTCTAATTTTATTTACAAATTAATTTTTACTTTTAATTCTTATCCTCTCTCATTTTTTTTATTTTGAGTCCATAATGATATATGTATATCTATATATACTTTATCATTATATGATCTTTTTTTTAGCATGTCATTATATGATCCTATAGATTAATTGTACACAAAAAAGTATCTACTTGACTCTTTCAACAATGAATTGAATTTATTATTATTTTAATTCATATTAACAATATTCAAAGTATTTAAAAAACTCTATTTCGAAAGACTTTGAAATTGTTAGCTAAATACCAAAAAATCGTTAAAGAAATAACTTTTTCATATAAAATAATATTTTTTAAGAAAAATATTTTATCCAACCAAACGAAACCTATTCTTATAAAACAACTGTTTCACTTCTAATGGATCGAAAAACAAGTACAAATACAAAAAACAAATTAAGCATGACTAGGACTAGAGACTCAAGTATGAAAGCTCAAACTTTTCTTATAAGTTCAAGTCCTTATAATACCTATTGTTTTTTAGACTTACAAGCTTTGTATTATCTAATTACCTAGAGCACAGACTTCCAAATTTCCCAAATTAATTGGCGGGAATCCTAAATTTGTCTTCCAATTTCAATGCCATTCAATCCCGCCTTCTAATAGAATGAAACTTAATAAAAATTATAATAATACAATTCTAAAGCACGCTTCCCTCTTCTTCAATGCCATATATAACCCCTTCCCCCCACTTTTTTTCCCTCTATCTAACTTTCCCTCCTTCAAGAAGCCCTAGTCCCAAGCCCTTCGAAAATCTAAGATTTATTCACCGGTTTGGAATCCTTAGCTCTGTTGACATCTTTGACACCCTAACCTCCTTTCTTAAGCTTCGAAACAACCTCGTCTAGACAAATTTCATTTCTTTTCAGTTTTTTTCCCACCAATTTTGTTTCGAGAACAAAAATCAACATTGAACTCTCCACACAATCATCAATCAATCATATGCTCTACTTTGTTCTTCAGTTGCTAAGTGCGAAGACGAATGGAGAATTGGAGGGATGAGGAAATGGTGTTGTCAGGGAGGGAGCTTTGATCAGAGCTTCTTTTTCATGAAACTGAAGATGAGTTTTTGCTCTTCTTTTCTACTTTGACTTTGCGCTTCATTTTCACGTGGATCGGAAATGACCTCATTTCGGAACTGAAGATGCGAATTTCGACTGTTAAGAGGCTTCTCCTTGCAAGCCATGGGTTCCTCAAGTTTTCCTTTACTTTTACTATTTTCTATATTTATTGTTAAATTAAGTGTTGTTGAAATGTTTAGAGTTTATTTTGCTGAATTTTATAGGAGAAATATAATAGTTGAGAATGTTAAAAGCAACAGTCAAATAGAAATATTTATCAATGTTTTGTTTTTGGGCCTAAAGAGGCTGGAATGGCTGCATGATTGAATGCCAACTGGTTTTACATATAGGAGAAATATAATAGTTGATTTCCTTGTTTGGACTTAACCAGATCTTGAGCCAGATTTAGATTACTAAAAAATTCGATCCAACTTTAAAATACTTATTCTTGCAAATACTTTATTATTCTGCCCTATCAACTAAAATTTTAGTTGTACATTTATACAGGACTATGAGGTTACACTAATCCTAGACAAAAATGCCTTTTTGGTGGATCTTGTATGAGAAGATATTGGCCTAGTTCTCAAACTAGATTCAGTTGCACAAAGTGCAAATCTATGGTCAAAACATGACATGCTTGCCTTCAACACATGGCATTGGTGGAACTATAAAGGAACTCATCAACCATTAGTTCAAATCCCAAAAATGTATTCATTTTCTTGTCTATTCTAAACTGAGAATGTTTCAATTTTTGTTTGAGTTTGCAGATGGAAATACATCTAGATAGGAAATAGGTTCTTGAAAGATATGGATCGATGTGCTTTTAACATGGAACTTGATACATGGGTTGAATTGCTGGACAAAAATGTAGGATCCTACTAAAACCACCGTTTTCTTCCCTACGAGTTTCTCCATCACATTACGAGTAAGTGCTCTAAAAAGATTACTCATTTTAGAGATGGATTATTATACTATCAATTGCTTCTATATCTAAAGTTGATGCAAGCTTGTCAGGCATAGAAAAACCTTGATCTTTTCTTTAAAAAAAAAAGAAAATCTAAAGAGATATTAATAGTGACGTTTTTACAAGGAAAGGGATAATTGATGTTATTGGTCTTTTCATAGTGGATTATTTATATTCTACAATATCTCAATACCTTCTTTTATGTAATTATTACCTATGTAAAACCAGTTGGTATCCACACTCACCCACACACGCACTCTCTCATTATATATAGTGAAAGGTGTTCATTATGGATCTGTATATATGGACTTGATTTGTTGAATTTTAATACATTTAAGGAGAGTTCATTTGCACGTCTACTATTTGTCAAGTTTAGGACATTTAAATATCTGTTTAAATGCAGGCCATTCCTTAAAGAACATGTTTTGACTGCTATTGTTGATAATTGTGTGTTTTCAAGTTGTTGATCAACCCGGGCAATTTCTATTGCGTTATATGGTCAGTTTGATCATTAAATATTGGAATACACAAAAAGAGAACATAAAAGATGAGTGCCAGCCAGTTTACGTTATCTACATTGGACACATATTTGATGAGCATGTGGCTGCTCAAGAGGATCATGAATGATGTAAATTCTCTGTTTCATGGATCATTTCTGCCAATTGTGTAGTGAATGAGAATGCATAATGTCATGTAGGACTTGACTGCTTAAAGAGTGTTATCACTTGTCTATTGCAATGATTCGAATTGTGTGTAGTTGAGGATGATAGGTGAGGGGGTTAACAAAAAGATAAAGTGAATGTGTTTGATGGTTTGCTGGTCCATGCTGCCTTGGTTTCTAGTACAGGGACAAGTATTGAAATTAAAAAGGATAAAAATTTAGTGGTGTCATCCTAATCTAAGCATATGCTGAACCTTGGAAATCTTATTGCTATTCTGCCTCTTAATTCTTTATAGATTTTATCCTACTGCAATGCCTCTTGCTAAAAGAACATTAATGTTTGAGAAGAAAATTGACTAATATTTCTTAGAAAGAATTTTCAGTTGGGCTATAGAGCAGGTTCAAGAAAGCTTTATTAGACTGTTCAATATTGAAATTTTATTGCTTGTTATATTTTCTGTATGAAGCCTTAAAGAGTGCAAAGAAAAGCTTGACACTTGAGTCAAATTCCTTTTTCTTTTGTCATGCTCAGCTCTCTTTGATATTTTTGGATTTGCTATTTCCCTCTAGTCTAACTGAAATAATCTATGCTTGTGTGCTGTTACTTTGCAACAAAAATGTTTGATAGCTTTAAAGCAGTCTATTGGAGAGTTTGCACGTGTTTGCAACTTTCCTGCCTAGTGCCTATAATATACTATGAACTCGGATACCAAATGACACATGAGCACTCAAATTTAGGCTGTGGAAAATAAAATGGTAACCTTATACTTGACGCTTCCTACCCAAATAAAAGTCCAAAAATAGAGAACTCAATACAGATAGTAAAAACAGCTTAAAATTGTTGTTTCTTGAATGTATTAGATTCTTGATTGGGATGGTTTTCATTCTTATACTACTAGCCATAGTCTGCGCAAGTGAGCTCTTTGATTAAGCATTCCATTGAGATGAATTGTCTGATAGTGTTTTTCCATTGAGTGTCAAATCTTATTAAGAATCTTAACTTTCAGTTAGATTAGCCTTATAATTTGCAGTGAAATAGCATCATAAGAGTATTGAAATTAGAGGAGGTAAGAGATGCTAGTTTTAGATTAGTCCTATACTTGATGCTGCCTACTCAAATAGCAATCAATGTTTTAATGTTCTCTCTTTTTGAATTCCTTCTTTCAGCACTATGTGACTCTTGACCTCTTGCTATACTATTTGGTATTTGGAATGAAGTGCTGTTGAATCATCGGATGATGTCGAGAAACAAGAGCTTGAAGAGGTTTCAGAGGAAGAGGACTGTTCACTTAATGTAGCATTTAGCTTGTTGCCTTCCAATTTTAGTAATAATTTCTCAATTTTCCACCAACAATTCTTACATATGATTTTGAAGTTTTAGCTTTTACAATTTTTTGTAGTGTTTAATACAATTGTTAAATGCAATTGCTCAAGTTTATATCAACATTTACTTAAATTTGTAATAACCCAATGGTAGAGTTTATTTCTTGGGCTTCCTGGGCAGTCCCATCTAGTAGTAAAACAAAGTTTTTGCATGCTTTCTATTAAATGTTTATTAAAGTAACAAAATGGGGGTGTTCGTAATGATTCATCAATATCTTATTGCCAATTGCAATCAAATTTAAAGCTTATAAGAAGTTAACAAAAAAATAGCCACGCAACAAACTTTATTAGCATCTATTTATAATTAAATTTTCGAATATAATCACCCAATAATTAAAATCAGAATTTTAAATTGGGATTAAGAAATGTTTACAACAACATTTTGGAAAGGAAGATTTTCTTGCCAAAAAGCAAAGTGGGAACCCACTAAAGCTTGTTAGTGAGGAAACTTTCCTAGCTAAAAACATTTTATTGGCCTAGTGCACAACAATTATGTCAAAAGATTCCTCGCCAATTTCATATTAATAGCGAGGATGCTCAATTTTCCTCGCCAAACACCTTGGTCATTTGCAAGGAATGTTGATTTTTGTGAGAACATTTTGACTTCAATGGAGAGGAATTTTTCCTCGCTATAGTATCAAAGTTATTAGCGAGGAAGGTCCCTCCTCACTATTGATCTGTATTATTAGCGAGAAAGACAAATGCAATCCTCGCTAGAAACTTTTTAGCGACAAGCATCTAGCGAGAAAGTTGGCGAGAAAGCAATTTTCTCGCTATTGCTTTCTCGCTAAAACTGATTGGCGAGGAAGTCAAAACTTTTGGCTTGGACTTTGCTTTCTCGCCAACTTCCTCTTTTGTTGTAGTGATAAGGAGTTGTATTGATTGAGAAGAAAAATTGTGACACTCAGCATTTATGGCATATTCACAAATTCTGGTCGGGGGTTTGCCTAGCTAACTCCCATTTATAAACAACAAGAATAGTCAAAATAAAACCATACTCACACATACACCCACACAAAAAGTGCAAGCCATCTTGGACTCATGTACAACAGTCTTGTAAACCTATTGGTATTATAAAAATTCCGAAAACCTCCCACTGTCTTCCCTGAGAACTAGTCATCCGTTAGGAAAAATAAATTGTACCATGGATAAATTTTATGCCTGGTGTAGTTCATTAAAAAATTGATTTTGGAAACTTCCTTATGAAACTTTCATTTTAAACAAGATATTCAAATAATGAGCACATTTAGATTAGATATATAGTAAGAGTAAGAGTAAAGGCTTCTAGATAGAATTCATTCATAGGATTGTAGATTCCAGTCATGGATTCAAATCAGAATGGTACTTGAGAACATCAATAGGTAGGATCCACAGCCATAGATTCATGGATCCAAGTCACATGATTTAGGTTAGTAGCTGCTAGAAGGTGATCCACAGGTCTCAGGTCCATGGATTTGGGTCGCGGATCCTTAACCAAGTGTCCATTTCAAACAAGCATAACTCAGAGTATATACTCATTGGAAAATCAGCAATCTTGGTATCATTAAAAACTAAATTCAATTTGCCAAAAACTTCTTGAAAGACATCAAGTCATTATTTCGAATCATAACTTAGTCAAAATTTAGTCATAATTTGAACTAAAACTAAACCCTAACTTGTGCAGAATTGGTTTTTCAATCATATTGATGGTCCTTCATAGTGCTTGTACATTTCGAACCAAGTTGAGATATTGATACACTTAGAAATCCTTTAAATCTAGTTTTCAATACAAGAAGAAGAACGCAATTCTAACTTTTCTACACCAAGTTATAGCTAGTTTTCTAAATTGGTCAAGACTACTAGTTTCTACGGTTTTCTTGAAGTACACTTATTTCAAACTTTAACTTTTCATGGTTCTAGCGAAAACTTTCATCCTCAAATCAATAAGTATATTGTTTTAAAGGGAATAATACATGTAGAAACTCAAAGAATAAAAATTTTCCTTCAACCTTGCAATTCTAGTTTTCCTCTCAATCTTTTACCTTGACCTCAAGTTTCAAGCCCTAATTACCAATTTTTTTCCCCTTCTCTTTCTCTTTCTTATCCCACGGCTTACTCTCTTTCTTTAGTTTGACTTCCTGCTCAATTCCCTTAGTTTGACCATCTTTAAGGTTGGTAAAAAAGGTGAGGAGTCTATTTCATTCCTTGCTACCCAACTTGTAATAGTCTAATGACACCTCTAGCGTGCTTATTTTGGTGTTTATCTTGACCAGCTATTTCTTTCTTTCCTTTTTCTTTTTATTTTGTTTCTTTAGTCAACAATCATACATAATTATGAGTTCATTAGGTCATCTTAATTTAATTGTGATATAAGTTATCTGTACATAGTTCATAGGTAACCTAGGATATAGCATCACTACTTGTCTTAGGATTCCATAGTTAGCAACTTAATGGTTAGGTATTTACTAGTTTAATCACTAACGTGACCATAATACAACTCCTAATAAATAAAAAATGACAACTAAAATTTTGGCGAGTTAATTGCAAGCCCTTACATTCCTCCCTCTTCATTCTCGAAATTCATACCTAGATTCACGAAGAGTTCAGGCATTTTTTTTGCATTTCCTCTTCTAGTTCCCACGTCACTTCTTCTCTACCATGGTGTTGCCATAACAACTTAACTAGAGGAATTTCTTTGTTTCTTAATGTCTTGATCTCTTATTCCAGTATTTTTAATAGTCTTTCCTCGAACAAAAGACCATCCTTAGTTCCAACTCTTTATGATATATGACATGTCTAGGAGCGGGTTGATATTTCTTTAGTATTGAGATATGAAAAACATTGAGCATCTTGGAGAGTTTCACCAGCAATTCCAATCAATATGTTGTCTTTTTTATTTCTTGTAATATATCAAAAGGTCGCACATATCTCGAGCTTAGTTTTGCACTCCTGTATTTAATGTTTTCCTTTATAAGATCATAAGTTTTGCACATTTCCTGTATTTAATGATTCCCTTATAAGATGATACTTTAAGGAACAATTATCTCCTACCTCAAATTCTAAATCTTTTCTTTGTCTGCACTGGGCTGTTTAAATGCTTTGTTGGATCATCTTTACCTTCTTATAAGCTTCTTGTACCCAAGGTGCTTTTTTTATTTTTAAATCAAGGATCTTTCTTTCACCAACTTCATCCTAACAAATCAGCGATTGACACTTTCTTCCATAAATCACCTCATAAGGTACTGTCTCGATGGAGAAGAAAAAGTTGTTATTATACGTAGATTCTATTAAGGCAAGGTGCTGACCCAAACTTCCTCCAAAGTCTAGGACATAAGCCCTAAGCATATCGTTAAGGGCTTGAATTGTTCTCTTAGACTACCCCTTTGTTTGAAGATGAACAATAGTATTGAGACGTATCTTGGGCCCTAAGGCTTCTTGTAGCTGTCCCCATAAGTCTACAAATGAAACTGAGGGTCTTAGTTAAAAAGCAACTGCTTATTGGAACTTCATGTAATCTCACAATTTTGTCCTAGACACGTCTTTGCCAACTTTTTCAACATATATCATATATTGACTCACAAGAAATGAGTATACTTAGTGAGCCTATCAATGATAATCCAAATTGTATTGTGACTTCTATGCATTCTCTGGCAACCTAGTGATCGGTCACTTTGTGTCGCAATGGGTGAAGTAGACACTTATATCCCTTTCGTTAGCCCTTGAAATCATTAAACAAGGAGAATAAGAAAGAAAACAAACCAAAGAAAGAGAAAGACTTGTAAGAGAGAGGGGAAAAGAAAAGGTTTGGACAAGAGTGAAACCCTAGAAACTAAAGCTAAAATTGGAGAAAAACCTTGTGATTGAAAGGATTAAAGGTAAATTTACTTGGGTTCTTGATTTATTATGTATGTTACTGAGTTGATGAGTTGTATATTGGTTGATTTTAGAAAATAAAATTCAGCTGGAAACCAAAAAAAAAAAAAACTAAAACTAAAACTAAAAAAGGATTGAACTATCATTAACTTGTATGCACAGGAACTGATAAATATAAAATTTACCTATTTTAGCATATGCTTGCATATATGTTTTTAGTATGTTTTTAATGCATTTCAAATGAATTTGGCATTCAGTTACATTAAGTTTCCAAGATTTAGGGTTTTCTCCCAGAATTAGTGTTTTGGGGTGGAATTGTTATTTTGAGCTAATTTATGCACAATTTTTATACAGTTTTGCAGGTTCATAATATTCAAATACAATTTGGATCAATTGGAGTAAAAGAGAATCAGAATTATAGTTAGGTTCAAGTGATTGAATTTGAATGAACATCAAATACTACATTAAAGAATTAATTGTGCTAACTTTGGGAGATTAATTTTGCATCAAAAAATACAAGCCAACGCTTGGATGACATCTTTACACATTTGGAATTGGCGAAATCACCATCAGAAACCATGTGGGGCCATATTAAGTGGATTCAAGATTGGCAATTTGCAGACCTAGATTGACTCACGGATCAAAACTGACCTTGCGGTTTGTAGGGTAGCAAGTGGATTATCTTTAGCAACTGATTTTGGAATACTTTTTCAGATGAAGATAGGGTTTGGCTACTCAAGGAATATGTTGAGAACACAAATGAAGATTTTTGAGCCATTGTGATTCTCAAGAAAAGCAACTTCATCATTTTATGCATTTAATGTATTTTGCAACTTGGAAAATGACTTGAAGATTTATTGTTCTATAAATACAAGTCATTTGTAATATATTTTAAGGAGGTTGACTAGTGTAGAAATATAGATCATTAATAGAAATTCTAACATCAATAGGATAGTAGTTATCGTGTAAAGCACTTCTTGCACTTCAACTCTTGGAGGAAGAAGTAGAAGCTTTTGAAGCGTTATTCCATTTGAATAAGCCTTTCTTAAATCTATCTCTATTATTTTATTAAGTTGAACTGTGAATTCTTGTTTCAAAGTTGAAGTTTTTGTTATTGTTTCATTCACTATATTGCCTGAATACTTCATCTAGAATATAGATGAAGGTAATGAAGTTTAACAAGAACTAAGTTGAATTACTTGCTAAGCTTGCATTTTTTTTTGTTTACTTGCTCAAAGTTTAACACTTGTTTCCATGTTAGCCATCATTCACAAGTCATTTGGTTGTTGTTTGACATTGAGAAATGCATTTAACAATGGAAAATGAACAGTAACTGCTTAAGTTATTCATATGAGAATAATGAATTCGTAAGTGGATCAGTATAATTCATGCTTTAGTACAAGATTTCATCATAAGAATACTTGAAATCTAGCCTTTTATTGTGAGAATAAGTTACGATTTCATATGAAATTGGGTTCCAAACAGGGTAATATTAACTTAGTAAGTCGCCAATTCTTTTAAACTGATGTTTCATTAGTGGATTCTATGTTTTAGACTATCAGACATCAAGTTTCTACTAGCTGTTTGTTTTGCAAAGATACTATTCTATTACTTGTTCACTACCAATCCAAATTTTGATCTTGTTAAGTGATAATTTAGATAATAGAGCAAGTGAGTAAGCCCTAATAATTGCACATATTTAATTCCTTGTGGGATTCGACACCTAATACTCAAATTACTACAATAGACCTATATACTTTTAGAAAAATAGGGAGATTAGGGCCTTTTATTACTTGATAAATGTTGTGTTTGATTAATATTTGGATAAGCCTAATCATAATTCATCAAGTTTTTGGCGCCATTGCTAGGGAATCAAGCCAATACTAAAGCTATTGTTTTACTTTATTTATTTCTTACTTGTTTATTTTGTTTTGTAGGTTTATGCATAGGAGTTTGAAGGTTATAGTTCAATTTGGTCCTAGAGATTAAAAGAACAGGCTAGAAAAACATGGAGACAAAAGCAACAATAACAAGCATGAAAGGTGGAGGACGTATGAGAAACCTCAATTGAACACCAAGAACAAGAGAAAGCTATGGAGAAGCTAAATTGTAATCCTAATCCTCATTCTTTAAGGGATTTTGCTTTATCGGATCCAACTGGTACTTAGACAAGCATAACAAGGCTACCTAGTTAATGCCAATAACTTTGAACTTAAGCTTTTATTAATCCAAAAGGTTTCACAAAACCAATTTGGGGGTAATGTTAATAAAGATCTTGAATACACTTCGCTAAATTCATAGAAGTTTGTGATACAATCAAGTTAAATGGTGTAACCAATGATCCAATAAGATTAAGATTGTTTTGATTTTCCTTGAGGGACAAAGCCAAACAATGGCTACATTCATTTGTGGCAAATAACTTGTTACATGGAATGACTTATTCCAAGGCCTTTTTGAATAAATATTTCCCATTAGAAAAGACCGCAAGACTTCAGAGGAACATTACAAGCTTTAGCTAAAGCGATAGAGAGACTCTTGAGGATCGGGAACGCTTCAAGGACTTATTAAGAAAAATGCTCACATTATGAACACCTTATTTGGCTAATAGTTCAAAGCTTCTATAATGGACTTAATTATCATACTAAAATCAACATAGATGCAGCTGCAAGAGGAGTACTCATGACAAAATCAGTGGAGGAAGCAAAAGAACTGATTGAAGAAATGGTGACAAATCACTGCCAATAGGCCAATAAAGAGGCATTAATAGAAGACATCAAAATAAGTATGAACATGACATTTTGAATATGCAAAGTGCTCAACTGCATAACATGATAAACATATTGAATAAGCATAATCTAGTTAGCTCAAATCCATATTCTCATCTAGCATATTGTAGTCATTGTGGTTGTCTTGTGATGATCTAGTTTGTATAATTACTTAGAGAATGTGAAAATGAGCATTTTTGAATATGCATATACTAAGGAGGAGTCATTTCTATTTCTTTTGCACATTTTTCTCATTAGTTTGTCATCATAAAAAAGGGAGAGATTATAGACATATAGTCTCACATCATCTTAGTTTTGATGATTAACAAACTAATGATAATGTTTATTAATGTTTTATCAAGTTATCTTTGCAATAAATTAATGAGGAATCAAAAGAAGATGAAAAATGCAAAGAAGTATTCATCCGGACAACCATCCAGACACACCAGAAGAGATACGGGCGTCCGGAAGCTGGAACGAATCAAAAGTAGTTGGTTAGAGAGCATGCGAATGACCATCCAGATGACCATCCGGACATCTACATATCTCTTGATGAGCATCTGGATCACCATCCGGACTCAGTAACGGCTAATTTTTTAGCATTGCATTTTTTATCATTTGAGATCTTTTTAACCCCTTTTCTCACCTCTATATATATCAAATGTATAGAATTGATAAAAGACCTTTGCTTACTTAGTTTGCAAGTGTTTTAAGAGTAATTTTGAGGGAAAATACTCTTGTATAAGTTGTGCTTGTAGTTCTATGTGAGTTAATTGGTTGGAATTGGGAAAGCCTTTCTAAGTGTGGTTGAGAGCTATCTGAAGACCATGTAGTCTAAATCGTCTTAGTTTGGATGCTTAACAAAATCTATGACGAAGAAACTAATGTTTGAATAAGTATCCTTGTAGTTGACAGCAAACAAGTTGAAAAATGAAGAAAAATGGTAATCCGAATGACCATCCAGACGCATCAGGAGGACGTACAGATCAATAGGATGAACAAAATAAAAATTGGCAGTAGATGCCCATCTGGACGAGCATCAGATATCCAGATTGCGAGAACATTCCAAAGCAAGAAAAGTTAGCAGCTACCCGGACGCCCATCTAGACGAACATCCACATTCAGTAGCTATTCGGACGTAACATGCGGATGTTCAGACCTTAAGAAGCATATTTGAGAATGAAGTAGAAGGCATCTAGACAAGGATCTGGATGCCCATCTAGATGTCTGGACCATTCCTTGCAGACGTCCGAATTAGAAAAAACTGTCTAATTAGCCAGTCTTTTCACTCCATACAAAAGGAACATCGTGCAGAATTGTTCACAACTTTTGTCTACTTGAATGTTGGTTATTTAAGAGTGATTTTTGTGAGAAAAATACTCCCTTTTATATAGCCTTGCTTTTTCAAGTGAGATAATTGTAAAATGTTCTAGTGGAATTTTTCTTAGTTGAGTGAGAGCCATTCAATTGTAACTTAGGAGGGTTAAAGAGAGTGTGTTTGTAAAACTTTTGGCTCAACTAAAGGTGTCTAGTGTGAGCAAAAGTAATCCCTCAAAGTTGTATGATTGGTATTACTTCACCAATTGAAGAAGCTCACTAGTGGATTCAAACTCCAAGTGATCGACTTGGGAGTGGACATAGGCATCGAGTTTGGTGCCGAACCACTATAAATTGATTGTGTTCTGTACTTTTACTTTTTAAATTCCTTAATTTATTGCTTAATTGAGTTAATTGTTTTATTGTGAATTGTTTATATATTTGGGGTGAAAATGCAAATAACTTGGGATTAGAAATCTATTCAACCTAATTCACCTCTCCCTCTTAGGTTGCCTTGGGCCTAACACTATCAAGTGTAGCAAAGTGTGGGGGTTGTGAGTGATTGTAAAACTCTTGGTTAGTCTCGGTAGAGCTTAGTGTGACCAAAGTGGGTACTTTGGGTCAACTAAAGCTAGGAAGAGAGAGCAAGAGTGATCCTCCCTTTTGTACATGTTTGTTAGCTTCACCAACTTAAGAAAAAGTTTATATTGGATTGAATACCAAGTGGTTTTACTTGGGAGTGCATAGGTACCGAGTTTAGTATCGAACCACTAAAAAAACTTGGCGTTGTTTCTTTATTCCTTTTACTTTATTTATGTTTTTTTGTAACTTGTTTTGCTTTCACTTTATCATTATTATTGCAAGTTCATTTATTTCTATATTGGTTGCATTGTTTTTGGGGCCAACAATTGGTATTAGAGCTTGGTCTCCCATTTAGATAGCTTAACTGCTAGGGAGCAAAGAATGGCAACCAATAATACTATATTTCTAGAAGGGCAATCCCTTGATAGACCTCCTATGCTTAATAGTGTTAATTATATTAGATGGAGCCAACATATGGAAATATTTTTACAATATCTTGATGTTGAACTATGTCACATAGTTTGTGAAGGACCTTTTGAACCTATCATTTTTTATGAAGGTCAAAGAAAAACTAGACCAAAAACTAGAAGTGGACTTAGTGCTTTGGATAGAACTAATCTCTCATTGAATGCCAAAGCTACTAATGTTCCATTTAATGCTTTGAATGATAATAATTTTAGTAAGATACAAGAATGCAAGATTTTGAAAGAAATTTGGGAAAATTTGAAAGAGTTGCATGAAGATGAGGATGATAAAAATGCGCAAATGGAGAAAGTGAAAGGAAACAAAGAACGAGTATCCATTAACCTCCATTTTACATGGGATGATTGTAACTCAAATGGAGATGTTGATGATAAAGATTTTAGAATGGAACAAATGGCCTTCATGGCCACTGGAGACAATGAGGTATTTTCTAGCCCTTCCTATTATGTTTGTAATTGTGATGATGATGATGATTGTAGTGATGACGAGTTTGATGATTTTGTTATAAAATTAGATGGTAATTTGAAAAAATTTTTGCCAAAAAATGAGGAACTAGTTGTCAAAATCAACTCTTTGTTGAAAGACAATTTAAGGCTTTTACAAGAAAACAATATTTTGAAAGAGGAGAATGAAGCTTTCAAAAACAAAATTGAACTTCATGCAAAAAGGATGACTTGAATAGAAAATTGGATGAGAAATTCAAATTTTATGAAAAAAATCAAAGAAGAGCAAGATTGGTTGAGGAATAAAATTGATGAGCTCTCAAAAATCCTTTCAAGTGAAAAGCAAAAGGATTTTCCAAAGAAAACGGTCGGAAAAATTGTTTTGAGCAAACATCACACTACTTTCTATAAAAATGACATTTGCTTTATAAAATCTACACTTGTTAGAGATCCAAATGCTATTTGTCATTTTTGTTGTGAACATGGCCGCATGCAAAATGAATGTTATGTTAAGAAAAATATGAAGTTTGGCATGAAGACCATGTGGATTGAGACTAACAATTTTGGACCCAAGGAGATATGGGTACCGAAAAATATCTTTCATTCTTGTAGGCTTGATGATCGAAACAAGGAAACCAAGATAATTCATGGATAGCATAGAATAAGGGGTAACAAGTATCATTTATCATTATTATTTTTTCTATGTGATGTATATTACATGAATGTGAATATGTAGTGACTACTTGCATCGCTAGAATTGATTTTCTTTAAGTTTTGATCAAACTAAATTATAATTATGAGATATTTTAATAATTTTTGTTGAAAATTTGAGAATATGCACAACCCTGATATATTTTGTGTCATTGTGTCAAAAATATATTATGTATGCATTTATATGCCATTTGTTACTTTCAATGAATTTATAACATATATATGAATGTGATGAAAATGCGATTGTAGATTGAGTACATTTTATTGGAATATTTTTCATAATGTATACATCAAAGAAATGATGGCTTTTATACTAGTTGATTTCCTAAATATATTATGCTTGTTGAATGTTATTGTGTTTATGCGTATTTAATTTCATTGTGAATGGAGTAATACTCCAACTTTTGAAAAAATCTCACTTAAGTACCTCATCCATTTTCATTCAAATATGAGTTTTTTTTTTAACTTAAAGTATGCTTTTTATGATATGCTCACACTTAGGAAGGAGCAAATGATTTTCATAACCAAAAAAAGACATTTTTTTATACCCAAAATAATGTATGCATTTATTGAAGGGAGAGCATTGTACATATATTTTTAAATACACTTCTTAATTCTAGTTTTGATGATGCCAAAAGGGGGAAGAAATGTTGATATGATGATCTAGTTTGCATAATTACTTAGAGAATTGTGAAAATGAGCATTTTTGAATATGCATATACCAAGGGGGAGTCATTTCTATTTCCTTGTACTCATTCTCCTCATTAGTTTGTCATCATCAAAAAGGGGGAGATTGAAGATCTTATGGTCATTACATCATCTTAGTTTTGATGAATAACAAACTAATGATAATGTTTACTAATGTTTTATCAAGTTATCTTTGTAGTAAAAATCATTAGGAATCAAAAGAAGATAAAAAATTACAAAGAAGTACTCATCTGAATGACCATGTAGACGCACAAGAAGAGATGCGGACGTTCGGACAGGGTAAGGACTTAAAAGTAGTTAGGTCAGAGAGCATGCGGATGAGCATCCGGACATGTCGCATGTCTCCAGATGAGCATCCAAATGACCACTTGGACTCAGTAACGGACTAGTTTTACAGCATTGTGTTTTTTATCGTTTGAGCTCTTTTTAACCCCTTTTCTCACCCTTACATATATCAAATGTATAAAATCGATAAAAGACCTTTGCCTACTTAATTTGCAAGTATTTTAAGAGTGATTTTGAGGGAAAGTACTCTTGTGTAAGTTGTGCTTGTAATTCTAGGTATGGTAGTTGGTTGGACTTGTGAGAGCTTTTCTAAATGTGGTTGAGAGCTATCAAGTGTAGCAAAGTATAGGGGTTGTGAGTGATTGTAAAACTCTTGGCTAGTCTCGGTAGAGCTTAATGTGACCAAAGTGGGGACTTTGGATCAACTAGAGCTAGTAAGAGAGAGCAAGAGTGATCCTCCTTTTTGTACATATTGGATAACTTCACCAACTTGAGAAAAAGCTCATAGTGGATTGAATTCCAAGTGGTTATACTTGGGAGTGGACATAGATATCGAGTTTGATACCGAACCATTATAAAAATCTTACTATTGTTTCTTTATTCCTTTTACTTTATTTTTTGTGTATTTGTGAACTTATTTTGCTTTAACTTTATCATTATTATTGCAAGTTCATTCATTTCTATATTGGTTTTATTATTTTTGGGGCCAACAGTGGTTATAATCATGATTCATCTTAATGTGCACAAGTGCTATATATGGATAGTTTCAATGCTTCTCAAAATAATGGCTTATCTTCTACTTATAATCTAAGATGGAAAACCATCCCAACTTTGGATGGAAGGATAATGGCAAACCAAATCTACCACATGAATTTTCTCAACAATTTGCTAAACTAGCTTGGGAGATAGCAATTGAAAGATTGTCAACTTCTTCATCACAAATATTTGATAAAATTGAAGGAATTTTAGATTAATTGCAAAGTAATCAGAAGAACATTAACCATCAATTAACTTTAAATACTGATAAAATGAATACTAGAAAATGGAGGGAGTTACCAAGCAAAACTAAATTGAGTTCTAGGGAGTATATTAAGGCAATAACTTTAAGAAGTGGTAAGGAATTGAGTCTTGGTTGAAATAGTAAAAGAAAATGGAAGTGATGAAGATGAAAAAGAACAGAAAGGAAAAAGGATAGTGAGTGAAAATGAAACTCATGTTGAACAAAATGCTTCTAATTTACAAAGTATCCCTATTCCTTCACAAGTTCTATTTCCTCAAAGGCTTAAGAATTCTAAGCCTAGAAAGGATTTTGAGAAAGTGGCAAAAATTCTCAAGCAATTGCATATTAACATTCCTTTTGCAGATGCAATTTTGCAAGTACCAAAATATGACAAATTTTTGAAGGATCTGATGACAAGGTAGCGAAGCTTTGATGATTACAAGACCACAGTTTTTATGGAGGAATGTAGTGCCTGGATATAAAGTGATTGTTTCCCAAGCTTAAGGATTTGGGAAGTTTTTCTATACCTCGCATGGTCGGTAATGTGAGTTTTTCTAAAGCTTTGTGCACTTTGAGTGCAAGTGTGACATTACTTCCTCTATCTATTTCTAGAAGCCTAGGATTGAAAGAACTTCAAAGAACTAATACTACTTTGCAACTAGCCAATAAGTCCATTAGACATCCACTAGGAGTTGTTGAAACTGTGTTAATGAATGTGAATAACTTTATCATTCCGGTTGATTTTGTTGTTCTTGATATGGATGATGATCATTCTTGGCAATCATACTCGGTAGACCTTTCCTTGTTATCGCGCGGTGCATTAATTGATGTGAAAAAAGCAAACTTAAGTTAAGAGTTGGAGATGAGGAAATTGAATTTGATTTGAATGATATGATAAAACATGCCTCCACTACTTTTTGACATGCTTGATGTAATTGGAAATGGTTAGCCTAGAATGGAACTCGTAGGTATGAAAGAACAAAGGAGAAAGGACCAAAGGAAGATTACTACATATCTAATCCCAAAGGAGTTGAGGATTCTTTGGAAAATGGTATAATAAAATGACCAATGTCCTAAAGAATCTAACTCTCAACTCTAAATGAAGCACTTGTTAGGAGGCAAACCATCATTTCTTGTGGTTTTGTGTGATTTTGATTACTTTTGATGTTTATTATGTTGTTTGAAGTTTGTTTTGTAGGTTTCCAAATTGAAAACATGATGTACATAATTGGAATGAGGAGTCAAAACCATGAGTTAGCTTCCTATTTGTATTATTCTATGCATTTCATGCTTGCTTTAATGTGATTATGTTGATTTTGAAGTATGTAATGTGTTTATGATGTTTATTTGAAAGGAAGTTGATAAGAATGCATGATTATGTTCTCATGTTAAAAGGCAATTTGAGAATTCATTAAGAATTTATGTTGCCTTGCCTTGATTTTATGTTCAAATTGTTGCCTGAAATATGTGTGTATCATTGGTTTTGAAAATTATAGCTAGTGTATCATATTATGCAACTTTGTGTTTCATGCTCAAATCATGATTGATTTCGTTAATTTGATCATAACTTGCTCAATTTCTATTTAAACATATGTATTTGGATATTTTGAATTTGTTCCCCCAAAAACATATTTAGAATCGAATTAAAGTTGTTGCAGAAAATCTAAAAAACTAATGGAACAATAACATGTTACAGGAAAAGAAACCCTACAACCAGAAGATAATCCACGAGTAAGGATCCGTAGATAAAGTCTGCAGATCTAACCCCTGGATGCACTTTTGGAACTCAGGTTTTGGAACCGTGAGCAGCAGAACAACGGTCCATTTTTAGATCCGTGGACCTTACACCCGTAGAAGCTTGGTTAGGTTGTGCAATTTTGACTGTTTGATTGGTTTCTAAATTATATCATTTGCAACTAGTATTGTGTAATATGTTTACACGCTTTAGGCATTTAATTGAGCACTTTAACATGTTTCATTGTGCACATCTTATGTTTCTGTTTGAAATAGTTCATTGAGTCTTTAATGCATTCATGTATCAAATCATGGTGTAAGGCATTTATGAGCATGTTCCTTTTGGTTTTAGTTTCATCATGTTACATTGCAGTTGAACAACTTGAGCATTATTCATTTTCTCCCCATTTTGAGGGACACTACATACACTTAAGTGTAGGGGAAAGTTAAGAGTTCTTAGGCATGTTAATACTAGGTTTACATGTGTGACCGTGTAACTAATTTGTCTTTAATTACGATACATACATATTTTAACATCGGTTTTAAGTATGTTTGTGTTGTGAATGCAAGTTGTAAAGCAATGATAGATCAAGCTTGAAGAGATATAGTGAAGCATTGCAAAAAGGGTATTACTTTGGCAAAGGACATCTTCAACATAACTTTTGGACTTTTTAAACAAACAAGGGAAGCTTTTGTCCTCTACCTTTAATTTCTTATTTTTGCTTTACACATTGAGGACAACAAGTCATTTCAAGTGTGGGAGAATGTATCTAGATTATGTTTGGTTGGGGATTGAGGTGATTTGTGAAAAATGTATCAAGATGTTACTTTGGTAACTATGGCCATAGAAGGTATAGCGATTATGTTTGGTTTGGGAGAGAGGTGATTTTTGATAAATGTGTCAAGATTTTTTTCTTTTTTGGTGAAATATGTTCAAAATTTTTTAAATTTTGCATCAAATACAAGTTTTTATTCCATTATTATATCAAATTCCATAACTTATTGAAGTGGATTTATGCACTTTGATAAGATGTATTTGACATGTACCTAATGAAATAGTTATTATGTGATTAGGAATTTAATTTTTAAGAAAGTATATTTTGTGAAGTAGCTGGAATTATGTCTTGATTTGGCATGTTTGATTAAATCTCTCTTCTTTACTTAATTTTACAATTTAAGTGGTAGATGTGGACAAAAAGTGCTACTTGTGACCTATGTTTATTACTTTGAATTAATGGACTTCTATAACATGAATTTGATGTTGAATGAATTATGTGATATACTCCAAAAATTCTTATGCTAAGTAGCTAGGAATCTTCATCTAAAAATACCAATTTTTGTGTCAAAAGGCATTTGAAGTAATATTTCTGTATCATTTCACCAGCAATTCAAAAACAATTTAGTGTCGTACCCATATCATTTGCCATGGCATATAGCCACATCACAGTGGTTGATAAACTGGAGTGTTACCCAGTACAGTATTGCATATTCCCAAAACGTGCGAAACCTCTGCACAAGCCACTGAATGGTGAGAAGCCAAGGTGGCTAGAGTTAAACAACTAGGCCTACTATTAGCTCGACAAAATTGACCCATACATGGCAGGCCCAAAACATCCCTAGTGTGATAAAGTATAAGACCTGGTTCATAGCATGCACAGGTAATAGTTCTCATTTGGCTATAAAATAATAATATCAATAAATAGTAAACTATGGAGTTAGTGTAGCAACTATTTATATTTTTCCATAGGGCAACATTTTTTCCAATCAACTTGTGAAACATTTACCTATTTTAGTATATGCAACATTATATGTTTTTATAATGTTTTTAGTATATTTTAAGTAATTTTGGCTTCAACTACTTCTATTTTCCATAATTAGGGTTTTTTTCTCCTAGAATTTGGTTTTTGGGGCAGAATCAATATTTTGAGCTATTTAATGCACAATTTTTGTATACTTTTGCAGATTCATGATGCTTAATATTAATTTAGATCAATTGGAGTCAAAGTAGATCAAAATCAAAGTAGATTCAAGTGATTAAGTTGATTGAATATTATTGAAGAATAAATTGTGCAACAATTGGAAGATTGAAAAATCCAGCAAAAATACATGAAACTGCATGAAAAAGGATGCACACACGTGGAAGTCCAGCTCAGCAATTAGAAAATCAAATGGGGCCACATGGGGTGGATCCGTGAGCCATCCACCGATGGATTACGTCCACGAATCGATGCCAATCTAGGTTTTCGGATGGCTTGCAACTTACATCATTTTTCCAATTGTTTTGCAGACTTTTGCTGTAGATTACATTGAAAATACAAATGAAGACTTTTATGCCAATTTTGGAGCTGAAGGAAGAATCTTTATATTTCATGCATTTAATATATTTGAAAGTTGGAAAATGACTTGTGAAATATTTGTCCATAAATAGAAGTCACTTGCAATGTATTTTGATCAGGTTTAGAGAGGTTATTATAGGTTTAGATAAGTTTAGTTAGTGAATTTCAAGAGAATTAGTAGAATTCTATAACAATTCAATAGAATCGTGAACCTCTTGTATTCAAATCCTTGTACTTCAACATTTGGAAGTGGAAAAGAAGTCTTGGAGCTTATTTCAACCTTGAATATGATTTTTTAAATTCTATCTTTATTATTTCCTTAAGTTGAATCATGAATTCTTGCATTAAAGTTGAAGTGCTTGTTGTTTCATTGGCCATGTTGCTCTAAAACTTCATCTAGAATATAGATGAAGCTAATGAATCTCAAAGCATGACTTCATCCATTTTAACTTGTTAAGCTTGCATTTGTTTGTTTACTTGTTTAAGTTTTAACACCTGTTTTTGCTTAACCTCCATAAACAAGTCATCTAGTATTTATTTCACATTAAAAAATCCATTTGACAACAAAAAATGAACAAGTGATGCTTAAATCACTCATATGATGATAATGATATTTAAGTTGATCAATACAATTCATATTTTCATAAGATTTTATTATGAAGATAGTTAAAATATTCTTATTTCAATGTGAGAGCAAGTTATGATTCATATGGGATTGGATCCCTAATAAGGCAAGGTAAAATTTAGCAAGTCATTCATGCAAATCTTTGGTTTATTAGTGGATATGTTCCAAATTCTTTGATCTTTAGTTTTACAAGTGTTTGCGAATCTTAAACCCATTCAATTGAAATTTCCTTTCTAACCAACAATTCAACTGAATTTGTGATTGTTTAGATAATAGAGTGAGTGAAAAAGCCTTAGTACTTCCAACTTATTTGATTCCCTATGTTATTTGACACCTAATACTCCAAATGCTACAAAAGATTCGTATACTTGCAATGTAACAAGAGATTAGGTTTTTATTACTTGATTAGTATTTGTTTGTGATAATTGCCAAAGTGTAGTAGTTTTTAGTAATATATAGGTTAGAGTTTTTAGGGTTTTTTTGTTAGTTTCTCTCTATTTACTTGCTATATCTTCTTATTTTTTAGTTTAATAGCTAAACAATGTGTAAGTGATACTTACTTGTGTTATTCTCGTGTTTTCATAGGGTTTGTACAGTTTGTCACCAATTTGGATTAATTTAGATGATATTTTGAAGGATGGTTAGAAATTGGTGATGAGTTAAACTGAAGAATTTGTCAAAGTGGCACAAAAGACTCAATTGAAGAAGAAGAAGTGGAAAGGAAGTGAATAGCCTGGGAATCAAATTGTTTTCACCTTGGTAGATGAAAGGAATCGAATAGCCTGGGATAATGTAGCTGTCTACTGAAGAAATAAGGAATTCAGACAGATAGTGACAGAACTACAAAGTATTATTTGGGGTTTGGAAGCTAAGTTGCGAGAGAGGCAACAAAAGGAATAAGAAATGATTAAGGAGGCCACAACCCAGATTAATTAATATTGGACTGAATTCCAAAGTTTAACTCAAAATACCAAACAAAATCTTGAGAATATAAAAATATCTAATACAAATATTAAGATGAGGTCTAATATTGGACCAAGTGACTGGTTAAAGTTTCAAAAGAACATACCTCTTAAGGATCCAAATTTTAACCAACAATACCTAGAATCTCGTCTTTGGACTCATAAAAACTCTAGGAAAGCCTTGAAAGCTGAATTTTAAGCACCCGTACCATCCAATTGTAGGTACTGTGGTAAGCTTAACCACAAGAAAAATGTATGTTGGAGAAGAGACAAGAAATACTTAAGATGTGAGAATATAGGTCAAATTAAAAAAAAAACTGTCTAAGATGCTAGGGAGAGACAAAGTCACTTGTAGATTATTTTTATTGTAGTTAGTGACCTACTTTTCACTAGGGAATGTTTATAGCTAACTTAGCTAATGTTATGGAATTAATGTACATCTATCTACCTTTACTATATAAAAAATGTGTATATGGTTTGTTAAACATATTTTGCTTAAATCACTCCCTATTGTTATATTCTACTTTTATTAGGAATGTTTTGTTATGTTTTAGATGGAACAAGAAAGATGATCAAGAGGTACACCTTGTGGAGCTCGGACCGAGGCCGAGCAACGTGAAAATCCTAAGAATCAACTTAAACCGGCTGTAGGGGGTGGAAATGAAATTGGTGCCCAAATGGCGGCAGTTCTTACTCGAATGACACAGTATTTTGAAAGACAAGAGACCCGTCAAATTCAAGAACTCGTTAATTGATAAGTAATAAAATTGCCACTATTATTATATATATTATTATTTGTTTTAGATGTTATTTTAGTATAATTATAGTATTTTTTGTTGCAAATGACTCATTTTCAACAATTCATGAGAATAAGGACTTTTACCAGAACTATAGTTTTTGAGGTAAAATTTTATTTGAGTAAATTAATGCACAATTCTTGTGTATAATTGCAAGCTCATCATACTAAAACTTATTTTGGATCAATTGGAGTAAAGGAAAATCAAAGTAAAGGGTGATTCAAATAGTCAAAGTGGATGAACAACTTGAAGGAAAAATTGTGCAAAAATAATGAGAAAAATCCAATTCTTCATCACAATGTTGGGAAATACATGGAAAATGCTTGCACACATAAGGTCCAACTCAACAAAAATCAAAAATTAAGTGGGGGCTACAAGGGTGTGATACGCGAATGCAGATATAAGGATGAACATCTGCGTATCACCATCTGCGTGTCGTGAGACGGCTGGACTTTCTAGGGCATCAACTTGCATCCTCTTCCAGCTGGTTTTTGCAGACATTTTCAGATGAAGATAGGGTTCTGCAAGTGGGAGAATACATTAGAAGCATAAATGAAGACTTTTGTACCCATTTGAAATCCCCAAGCAAATCTTCATCATTTTCATGCATTAATGATTCATACAAGTTGGAAAATGACTTGAGAAACATTTATCTATAAATAGAAGTCATTTGTAAAGTGTTTGTAAGAAGTTGGAGGAGTAGAAAGTAGTTATAATCTTTAGTTTGGAAGAGAGTTGATGGTCTCTTAAGTTCAATAGCCTAGTGCTCTTCATACCAAACACTTAGAAATAGTAGTTGAAGAATTGTTCATAAGCCTTTCTCAAATCTACCTCTTATTTTCATAATTGAAGCATGAATTCTTGTATTCTTGTTAAGTTTCTTTGTGTTTCACTAGTCATGATTCACTAAGAGCTTTATCTAGAATATGGATTAAGCTAATAATCCATAGCATTACTTAAATTCTCCAAGATAGCTAAGCTTGCATTTGTTTGTTTACTTGTTCATGTTTTAATACTTGTTTTTGTTTGGCCAACCTAAACAAGTCATTTAGTTGCTACTTGACATTGAGAGGTGCATGTAACAATGGAAAATGAACAAGTAATGCTTAAGTCTTTCATATGGAAATAATGAATACTTAAGTGAATCAATATAATTCATGTTCTTCATAAGATTTCATCATGAGAATAGTTGGAATCTTATTATTTTATAGAGAGATCTAGTTATGACACATATGGAGTTGGATTCTAAATAAAGCAAGATAGCACTTAGCAAACTCTTCATGCATCTTATGATTCATTAGCAGATTCTATATTCTAGACATCTTGAATATTTGAATTCCTACAAGTGTTTGTCACCATTTTCCTATTCTATTGAACTTCCTTTTTATTACACACGTTGAATATACATTTATCTACATGGTGACAAACATAAGATGCATGAAGTTCAATATACATTTACTTGATTTTCATCTATCTACATTTAAACACAAATTTCACCTTGGATAATTAATCAAGTAAATAGTAAGAGAAATTAAAAATTCTACCTAGGTTTATGAAGAGTAAATCGTGAAAAAAATCAAGTGTATGTTAGTGTATGATTTTGATATTAGTGTGTGAAAAAATATATATTTGATCATTATGTGTGTTAGTCTCTTTTCCTCTTTTTCTCTTCCCTCTTTTCTTCTTCTTCTCACTTTTCTTCTTCTTCCTCCTCTTTTTTTTTTTTTTTGGGTCAGCGGGTCGACCTGTCAACCCACCAACCCGAGTCGGGTCTGGTTCGGGTTGGCAGGTTGGGTGTTATACCTATGGCTCAACCCGACCCACCAACCCAAAACCCGACCCGATTGCCACCCCTAAAAGTGAGTCTCTATATGAGGCTTGGGAGCGTTTCAAAGACCTAATAAGAAAATGTCTACACCATGGACTCCCAAATTGGCTAATAGTGTAGACATTCTATAATGAACTTAACTATCCAACAAAAATCAATATAGCTGCAGCTGCAGGTGGAGCTCTCATAGCAAAATTAGCGAAAGATGCCCAAGAATTGATTGAAGAAATGGCGGCCAACCATTACAAATGTGCAAGTGAAAGAGGTACTCATAGAAGAACCCAAGGTATGTATGAAGTTGATTCTCATGACATGCTAAGGGCATAAATGCATGGTGTTATCAATGCCATAAATTCTTTGAGTAAACTTGTCATTGGAGATCAAAATTCATCATCTAGTGTTGCATGTTGTACTATTTGTGGAGATATGCATGATTCATCTATGTGTGCACAAGTACAATATGTAAATAACTCTAAGCCTTCTTCTTCTAACAATATCTCTTCTAATTATTACAATCCGGGTGGAGAAACCATCCAAATTTTGGATGGAGGGAGCAAAAAGTAAACATACTACCCAGATTTTATCAAAATAAACAAGGATGGGAGGTAGCATTAGAGAAAATGGCAAAAAAAAAATGAAAATGCATGCAAATCAATCTGATGTAAGAATTAGGAGCCTTGAGAACACCGTTGCACAAATGGCCGAACAAATGAACCTTAGAAAACCCAGAGAATTGCCAAGTAAAACCGAAGTTAATCCTAGAGAACGTGTTCAAGCCATCACATTAAGAAGTGGCAAGGAATTGAGTTAACCTTTAGTGGAAAAAGAGAAAAAATGTGGAAATAATGAAGATGGAAAAGAGAAAAAAGGAAAAGAGATAGTGGGTGATAGTGAAATCCATGATAAATCTCAAGCACAAACTGTCCCTATTCCCCCACAAGTTCCATTTCCACAACGGCTAAAAAGTTCAAAATTTGATAAAAGCTTAGAAAAGGTTGCACAAATGCTCAAAAAATTGCATGTGAATATTCCTTTTGTAGATGCATTTTTGTGAATTCTCAAGTACAATAAGCTCCTCAAGGATTTGGTGACAAGGAAGAAGAGTTTGGATGATTTTGAAACTGTAGCACTCATGGAAGAGTGTAGTGCTAGGATTCAAAACAGGCTACCATCAAAGCTAAAGGATCCAGGGAGTTTTTCTATCCCTTGCACTATTGGAGATTTAAATTTTTCAAATGCTTTATGTGATTTGGGTGAAAGTGTTTCTTTACTCCCTTTATCAATTGCTCGAAGGCTAGGATTTACGGCATTGAAAAGCACAAATATGACGTTACAACTAGTCAATAGATCAATTAGGCATCCACTAGGAGTAATTGAGAATGTGTTAATAAAAGTGGACAAACTTATTATCCCAATTGACTTCGTTGTTTTGGATATGGAGGATGATATGTCAATGCCTATACTTGGGAGACCTTTTTTAGCAACTGCTAGCGCCATTATTGATGTAAAGAATGGTACACTTAGGCTTAAAGTGGGGAAGGATGAAGTCAATTTTGGTTTAAATGATATGATGAAACAACCTTCATCAGCCTTTGATGTTTATAAGATAGATGAGTTTGATCATAGTGTGCCATGCTATACATTTCTAGGTTTTGGAAGACCAAGAAGGAGGAAAAGAAGAAACCAAGACCAATTGAGCACAATTAATATTACTACACCCAAAGGAGTGGAATATTCTTTGGGTCATGGTCCTATAAAGTGAAGCATACACCTACAAAGTCTAGCTTTAGACTCTAAATGAAGCGCTTGTTAGGAGGCAAACCAATGTTTTCAATATTTTTGTGGAATTTTAATTTGTATTATTAAGTATTAAGTAGTTTAAAATATATTTGTTTTGTTTGTTTTGTAGGCATGCAATTTGAAATTTGAAGATCAAGTTTGATTCAAGATGTTATAATCATGAGTTTGACTCTAAAATCCCTTCTTATTTAACATTTCATACTTATGAACATGGTTAACACGTGTATTATGTGATATATGATGTGTTTTAGAAGTTAGAATTTGATGAAAGTTACTATTTATGGTTGGGAAACTTTTTGAGCATAAAGATCAATTGGAGGTTCATTGTAATTATTTGATGTTTGAGCTTATATACATGTTTAATATGCTCAAAGAAACATGTGTGCATAGTTGGTTTAAAGGTTGTATTCAATTTTGGCAAAATTTGCAACTTCAAAGATTCTCTTTTACTGGCTAAAATTTTTCAAGAAAATTTTCAAGTTCCTTGGTCTATTCTGCATGAGGTAGAGATGATTAAAAAGTATCATACGACATTTCTATCCTTTTCCCAATGTTATCGTGAGACAAACTGGGTGGCAAATTGTTTGTCTAATGTTGGAGTTACTAATTTGATATGTTCCATTTACACGATTGAAAAAGATTTACCACGTCAAGAACGAGGTGAGCTGCAAACAAACAAAATTGGCCTTCCTTCATTTAGAAGATGCTATAAGTATTCACTGATTATAAAGGAGTTAGTACTCCTTTTTTTATTTTATGATTTTATTATATCTTAATTTCCCATGTATCTCTGGAGGTACGGTTTATGTCCCCCTCCTTGTATTGTCTTTTATTTCTTAATAAAATTATGGAGTGGCGCCCACCCCTGTGTATAGGGTTAGCCAAAAAAAAAAATGCAACTTCAAGGATTCAAGCACATTCCATTGTTCATGTTGTAATTTTGATCCAAAATTTGAAGGATTTATGTTTGCACACGTGTATTTTCTGTAGACACCAAATTTTGACACATCATTTATTTTCAAACATTAGAGGGCATGTTTATATTTTTTGGGTCAAATTCTAATTTTTCAATAATCTCGAGGGTAAAATAGTAATTTTTTTGTAAATATTTTTCCATTAGCTTTGGGGGTTTTAAGTTCATATTTTTACTTTCATACGAATTTGTTAATTTTGTGATTTTTCCACAGTTAATTGGCATTCTTTTTTATATTTTACCAGTATAAGGAGAAAATAGTAATTTTGCCTTGCGAACACCATTTTAGCTCATTTTAGGTCCCAAATTTATTTTTCTAATTCTTTAAGCATGTTTCCAAATTTTTTTGATTTTTTCGGGGGGGCGATTGCTATTTTTTTGTAAATACTGCATTTAATAGCAAAATCGTCATTTTGCAATTTAAATTCATTTTTTGTCAATTTTTTAGTCATAAATGCATTTCTTAGGGTTTTAAGATAATTTTTAATTTTTCATAATTTTTCAAGGTCAATGGCTATTTTTCTGTGCATTTTCGTTATCTAGGGGCAAAATCGTCATTTCACACCTTGAACACGTTTTTGATCAGTTTGAAGCTCTAACTTTTATTTTGAAATCTACTTTGAATTTTTTGAAAAATTTTGCAGATTATTGTCATTTCTTTGTATTAATTTTTTAATTTTTTGGGTTAAAAATTATTTTTCTTAAATAAAATTAGAATTTTTATTACCGGTGGTATTTTTGTTACTTTGTAGTATTTTGGGGACGAAGACAACTAACCCTATAAATACCCCCCTTAAATCAGACAAAAAAATAGAAAACCCTAAAAACACAAAGCTTTTTATCCATTAAGTATCAAAACACACACCAAGCTACCAAAAATCACAGGCACTTGCCGTCATTCTTTTACTCCGGTTATTGTTCATCATCAAGAAAATTTACTATTCATCATCAGATTTCTTCCGAACTTAAAAAGGTAAGTTCTTAATCTCTCTCTAGATTTTGATTCATTTTCTCTTTCATTTTTCCTTTGTTTATCTTATTGTTTATATTCATTTATTTGGAAGTTTAGTTGAATTTGTTTTCTTCTTGAGTTTCTTGTTTCTAGGTTTATGTTTATGCTTCTGGATTTTTGTTCTATTTCCCAAGTATTGTTCTGCATCGTCTTATCTCCTCCTACACCATTTCATCAGCCTACAACAAACATCAGAAAGCTCTACCGCAACCCATTCTAATCACAAACCCACTTAAACCACCACCTTCAACCATCATCAACCATAAACTCCCCAAAAACCACCTCACCAGACCACTTCTTCCCCCATCATCACAACCGTTAGCTCCATTCACTATCGGAACAGTCAATACTCAGCCACCAGAACAACCAAACAATTAACCATCAGTCTCACCACGACCAAGCCCTTCCCCTGTCTCCGCCATCAATTATTCCAGTCATCAATAACCTGCAAAAGATAACCAAACAACCTCCATAAGAAAACATCAAAACTACCAGCCAATGAATCTCATTCTTCTTTAACTATCATTCCACCGAAACCCAATCAATTAGCCTATCAAGCTTCATCAACAACCGATTAACAACCCACACTGCCGGACAATCACTACCATTCACCAAGACCAGAACCCGTCTCCAACTCTCTTCCCGGCCGAACCTACACAAAAACCACCACTGGATTCTACTCTCCATCTCCACTGCTCCCCACCAGCTATCAATTAGCCAAAACTGGCTTCACCTGCTACCTACAAAGAAAACATCAAGCCAGAAGCCCACAATTGCTAGCAATCTCCACCAACAGAGCTTTCCAGCACCCACAGATCTCATAGCCCCAAAACCCCAAGTCAGTCCTTCCCAATTTTTTCTTAATTCAGTCACAAAATCACCAAACACCTACTGTCATCGCCCCACTGCATCATCCACTTCCACTTTCCCTTTTTGAAGAAGAATCAAATTTGGGGAGCAAAGAGATGAGAGAAATGGAAGAAGAGTAGTGAGCGGAAACCACAAAGACAAATAGAATGAGAGGCTGAGAGAGAATAGAAATTAGAAGAAAGGCAAGGGTAAAAAGCAGAGGAAAAGAGAGAAGAGTGAGGAGAGGTAACCGGACAGGAGAGAAACAAGAACAGAGAGACTGAGATGAGGGAGAGAGTGAGAGTGTGAGAGGAAACTAGGAAACCAGAAAGTTAACAGAGACATAGAGAGGATGAGAGACGGTGAGGAGAAGAAGAGAAAATCAAAAGAAATGGGAGAAGAAAAAGAAGAGAAGCAGAGAGTGAGAGGAAGACAAAAATAGAGAGTGTGTGAGAGAGAGAGAGAGTGAGAGCAGAAGAGAAGAGAAGAAGAGGAGAGACGAGAGAGAATCAGGAAAGAGAAGACTAGAGAAGCAAAAGAAGAAGGGAAAAAAAATGGAAGAAGAAAAAGACGAAGAATTTGGACCTCTGGAGGGTACTTCTTTTTTTTTTGGGTTTTGTTTTTAGTTTCTTTCTTTTGTTAATGTCGTTTAGTTTAATTAGTTAATGTAATAAATAAGTTGCAATTATATTATTTTAAATAAAATTTTGTATTTAGATAGCAAGTGTAATAGATAGGTCATTTTTATTTTTCCCCCTTTAAAGTGTAACTAAATTCCCCCGATGTAATAGTTAGGGCATATTTGCTTTTTTGTGCTTGCGTGTTTATTTGTTTTACCGCTTTCCTTAGGATTTTTGCATCTAGAATATTATGTTTACGTGTTATGTGCTCCTAGTCGACTTTATATGTCTTTATATGTTTAATTTGCTTTTCAATTCATGCGTTACTATTTAATTCATGTTTTATGTTCTTCCGTCACCACACTAGTCCAACGTTAGTTGTGGCTTTATCGTTTCTCCGCTAGTCCAATGTTAGTGGGAATCCCTAGAAAGGGTTAGTCCAATGCTAGACCCTTAGGGCATTTTACTGTTCGGTGCACTCGTGTGCATTTTACATCCCATTTCACAAATTTTTAGTTTTCTTTTCATTTTGCATGATTTTTATTATTATTACTATTATTTATTTATTTTGATACATCTTCCAATGCATGATATCTAGGTTGCATCTCACTTAGAATTTAGGTCATTTTGTGTGCTCCGATTAGAAATAGTCATCTATTCACGTGAGAAGCGGTGGTGTACATGCCGTTCCCCCCTCCATGAGTAGAAACATTCAGTCACGAGTTAGTAGTCCTCGTACCCGTTGTGTTGCATTCCCACTTTCGTTGTCCACTTATTATCTATTTTACTATTTTTTTCTTTTTTCATTTTATTTTTTACATTCTATCTTGCATCTACACTCGTGAATCCCTTCGAGGTCTCATTTCGGGTTTCGCAATTAATGTGATAATCCAAACCAAGTCTCGACAGAACATTTTGACCCTCTCGATACCCACATTTAGATTTTAGGATTTGCATTCATTTAGATACATCCACACGCAATAGAATTTAGGGTTAATTTAGAAAATTTTGATTAAACCTCGCAACTAGTCTCAGCTAGGTAGAAAGGGTACCTTAGGCGTGACCCTTTGCCTTCCCTTTCTTCAAATGTGACTCTCAAACCTTCTTCTCTCGTTTTTTCGTAGACTGAAGTTAGAAAAGGGTTTTCAAATAGTTTTTCCTAAATTTTTTGCTTTTATTTTTGTTAAACGATTTTTTGGATAACTTGGTGCACCCTAACTTAATATCAAGTGAGGACTCCATTTTTTTTTATAAAAACCCTTTTTCAAAATTTTGTTGGCCAAAACTGTCGCACTTTTAGTCCTGACCTTATTTTCTTTTAAAATACCATTTTTCCTAAAAATACAGTTTTCACTAAAAACTTGATTATCATCACATACGCACGGGTTTTCCAAAACTTTACCTTTTTGAAATGGGTCACTAGACTGGACCGTCTTTTTGGGATGCGACAGTCAACGACTCCACCGTGTGTCATTTTGGGGTGTGATAGGACTTTGGTGATTCCACTGGGGATCACTAGTGTGTCCGAGCATCACTAGTTTGTCCGAGCACTAGGCTTAATTACTTTTTCCTTTTTAACCCTTCCATTCTATCGTGTTTGGATGTTAGGATTGTATTTTTCTTTTCTAGGTTTTTAAGTTTTTCTTTTGCATTTCACACACTTCGTCTCTCGTCTATGTGATGTATGGTTTAATTATTTTTGTTCTTCGACTATGCCTGCATTTAAGGAGGGGGTCAGTCACATTTACAGCCCACGCGTGTTACTATTATATTCTCTCCTCTCATAAGGAGCACCCCGTATGTGCATTCGATATATTTTAACCTTTTTTCTATTTTTGGTGGTTGTTACCCATCCGTCCCTTTTGAAATTAGGATCGATCAACTTAGACGTGTGACCATGGTACGACGTGCACGTAACATTATCTAGGAGATCACCCAAACTCTCGGCTTGAGTCCACAAGTCTAGAGATTTGGACTTTAAAAATCGATTCGCTTGGATATGTGGCCGTGGCTCAACGTGTGCATAGCAGTGTCTAGGGGATCACTTGAACCACCGACTTGGGATCCTTGAAATTGACGAATTTGTTACTTTTTAGATCCCTTAGTCTGAAGGTTTGGGAACCGAAGCCTTAATTGAGTCTAGATGCATTAGCGAGCCCACCTCATGCATCCATGTAGAATAAGTTAGAGTAGAGTCAACCTTACCCTTGTTAGGCATATCAGGCACGAGAGGAGGGGATCCACCCCCTTTCTTTTTCCTGTTTTATTGTTTGTTATTTGTTTCGCCAATGTTTATGTGTTATTTGTTGAATAAACTAATGTGTTCTTTCTTATTCTTTGATTGCATTCACAACCATAAAATAAAGAGCCCTGGTATGGTGCTCTCATAGGAAGCCAACCCTCTTTTGGCACGTTTAAATTTCATTTTCATAATTAATTTCCTCGAGAAAGACGAAAATGAGATTTAAAAAAAAAAATTTGCAAATTATGTTTGGTTGTGAACAAAATACCCAAGGGTCAAATTGTTATAAATTTTGTAAAATTCCCAAAATTTTAATTTTTCAATTTGTACATTTTTAAATAAGAGGTGTAATTTCAAATCTTTTGCAAAGTTTACTCATTCTTGTTGTACTTGTCAATTTTATCCGAACTAAATTTCTTAGAGTCAATAAATGCACCCAAGTGGTCAAACTTTCACACAGTTTGCATTTATCCTTTTTTTCAAGTAAATTAATGCATCATTTTTGCCGTATCCCCCACCCTCCCATCCTACATTGTACAAAAAGTGATTTAAAACATGTTTTATCATACTTTAATAAACTAGCATTTTTGACTTGTATGTTCCTATATAAAGTCATGATCTTTGATTTCTTTCAATTTTGTGTCCCGTAACCTCCTGGAGACTCGATTTTTTTCAATCAAATATTTTTGGAGTCAATAATCTCTGTTGTACAGTTTATGGCCCATCTTTCTCGAAGAAGTTTTGCATCATTATTAGATAAAAATCTTTAGGATATTTCTCAAATTTGGCATGTTCGCATATTTTAACTTGCTTTAATAAACTGGCATCATGCATAAACTCTAAAGGGAATGCCATGTCGGGAATCCCATGATAGGAAAACCGCCCTTTGGTCTTGGGTACATAACCCTAAAAGACATGCATGTTTATATTTCAATACCATCTTGGTAGGTAAGACCCTAGGTAAGGTAGTACGAGCAAAATAGAAACATTTTTTTTCTCGATGAATTTGGCGTGTTTTTCATTAGAAACAGGGGGTCTCACCCTAAAGGATTGCATTTCATGCTAGGCCAACTCTTGGCACAATAAGGGCACTCCCTAGGACATGCATCCGAATTGTTTATACATTTAATAACTCTTTTTCTTTTTCTTTTTCTTTCTCAGAATAAAAATTTGACAGTGTTACTCAAGATAAACACCTGAATCATATTCTTTCGATTCCCATCTTTTAGGTACCTTAAATCATAACTTCTTTTCACCAAAGCCCCATTTACACGCAGTCTCGCGCCAAGCTACTACATATAAACATGAGTAACTATTCGGATTCTTTCAAAGTGCCAGTAGGGAATCAGACATCTAAACTGATTGCGCTAAGGGCGCAAATGAATGAAATGTTAACTAAGATGAATGACATGACTAACGATGTATCCTCCCATAACCAAATCATTGCCCACTTCATAAGCAATATGAACAACAATGGTTCCACCTCGAACGTATCACCCACTCGGGAAACTCTGCACACTCAACCCAATGCAAGTGGACGTACCCTTGGTATGAACAACAATAACCCAATTGTCCAGATACAAGTCTCATCTCTAAATACCCAAGACACTCAGATTCCACTCCCACCTACTCAAAATCCTCAAGTGCCTATTCGTATTCCATCCATCTCTAGAAACACTCAGAATGCTCCGAACCAACCTTACTACCCCTAGCAAGCAACTCAATTCACCTAAAACACTCAACCACCACCGACTCTTAACGTAAGTCAGTTTGTGCTCGATACTGGGTATCAGAGGGAGCAGAGATGGAACCTTTTGCTAGGGAAGAGAATCCCTTTATGACTAATAAGACATTGTTGAAGAGACTGGATAGATTTGATGATTTCTTCAAAGAGAGTCAGGGGTTTGATAAATACGGTGAATTAGATTACGAGGATTTCTGCATGTTCCCAATGTTAGTGTATGCCCTAAAACCAAGATGGTTGAAGGCGTTTTGTATTTTCACTTATTTATGTTATATTTATTCGTGTGGTATTTTTTTCTTTATCATTTATACTAGTATTTCCATGTTACTTGTTTGATTGATAAAATCTTTAGAATATTGACTGTGTATTAGAGATTGTAAGGGTTACAATTATGAGACTCTAATACATAAAGTCATATTCTTAAATATCCCTAATTATAGTATTAATGAGATTGGATATCATTAATGTGGACAGACTAGCACATACTTTGCCTCTACTTATGGTAAGTGGTAGTTGATCTCATTGACTATGGTGTGTGTGACACTTAAACTGGTATGTGGATGCTTATTTGAGAACAAGTTCATTGGATTGATCTGCCAAGAGTTTCAACTATAGTGCCAATAGTTGAGCTCTTAATGGCAATGGTGTAAGTAATCCTTTGATTTGAGATTACCATAGTATCTTGAGTGTGAATTGCTATACTTTGACTCTATTCCTCGGTGCCTGTAAAATGATAGCCCATAGGTTAGAGATTGGGTATAGTTTGAAGCATGGAAAGATAGTGAGTAATCAATATAAGATTCACCACTCCTTAATAGGAGAGTATATCCCTTTATGGCTACTTGTTGGAGATATTGACTCATAAATCTTTTGCAGAAGTGATAGTATAACTTGGAAGTAGTTTCAAGGCATCATGGAGAGCTATATTTCTGGAACAAGAAAATATAAATTAGTCATTTAATAGTATGCACTATACTTTTAGACTAACTGTGATATAGTGTGGTGAAAGGATATTAATTACACAGTAGCATTGTCATTGAAGAGTATGGTCTACCATATGATTTTCTTGTTCACTTGGGTGGTCATGATGCATTGCTAGACGCCACTCATGATCTATAAGTATGAATTGATTAATTAGTGAATTAATGATAAATTAAAGTGTTTAATTTATCTAGCTCAATTAATGAGTTATAATTTATACTTATTGCTAATGTGAATGGAACCTAATAGGTCACACACATAAATAACAAAATCTTTGGGTTAAAATGTAATTAAGATAAGTATGAGATACTTATGGGGTTAATTTATGAGATAAATTAACTTAAAAAACTTATTTATAAATATTTTAAGTCTCGTAGGAAATTGGTTTCCTAAAAGAAATAAAGTAACTAATTGGTTTTCTTATAGAATAGATTTCTTAAATGAGAATGTTTAGCTTAAAGTAAGTTACCTAAACCTTCTTGGTTTCCAATTAGCTTTATTTCCTAAAAGACTAGAATACTTCTTCTATAAATAGGTTCATGCTTTGACTGTTGAATTATTATTGTAACACAAAAAAGAAAACTAGTGAAAGAAAAATTGAAGAAAGAAAAGGCACGCCACTTTCTCTCTCTAGGCGTCTCTCTCTCTCTTTCCTAATTATTAGGTTTTTCTTCATCTTGTATTCTTAAATAATTCAAGGGAGTTAGCACTCAAAAGTCAAAGCAAGCAAGCCGACAAAGTTCCCAAAGAAGTTGTTCGTGTGGATATCATTAGAGGCTCTATGCTTAAAGGGCCTTTAATGGTAGATCTAACATCTTCTTCAAAGGATCTTTGCCTAGTAGTATAAAAATCTTCTGTGCTTGAGGTAATCTTCATGCAAACCCCCTTGTTAATCATATAAATATGTCAAAGAGATCCTTGGTTAAGGTAATAAAATTTTATTTTTTCGCTGCATTACCTATGCTATTACCTTATACCCAAATACTCAATTGCCATCAAAATTCGAAGTGCCAGAGTTTTCTAAGTATAATGGCAGTGGGAACCCTGTGGTGCACCTCAAAATTTTCTGCAACAAACTTGGAAGGCCAACTGGAGATGACAAGTTGCCAATGAGACTTTTTGGAGAAAGTTTGGAGAAAGATGCATTAGAGTGGTATTTGAAATTAGACTTCTCAAAGATCTAAAATTGGATTGACCTTTCACGGGGTTTCATCAAGCAGTATGAATTCAATTGCGACCTGATACCTAACAGATTTGCTCTGGTAGAGCTAAAGAAGAAACCCTCAGAAAGTTATGTGACTTATGGCCAGCTGTAACACCCTAGAAAATGCACATATAAGAAGCATTTTTTTTATTATTTAGGGTTAAGTGCTAATCTTAGAATTATTAGTTGGGAGATTTCTTGAGTTAATTAAGTTAATTAGTTAAGATTTTCATTCTAAGCAAGAACACTTAGGTACTAAAGTTAGAATAATTTCTCTTGACCATTTAACTTATAGTAGTGTTTAAATTTTTACTAGTTCATTTCACTATTTTCTAGTCTTTTGACTACTTGAAATTTTGCTCAATTTTATTCAAAAGTTTCACTTATTTTCTTACCTTATTTTCTTTTTCCCTTGGCCGAAATTTTTCTCTCTCTTTTCTTTCTTTCTTGGCCGAAATTCTCTTTTCTTTTCTTTTCTTTTCTTTTCTTTTCTTTAGGCCGAAATTCTTCTTTTCTTTCTTTCTTATTGTGGCCGGCTTCTCTCTTTCTAATTTTGTTCTATTTTGCTTTAATAATTTATGTCTAATTATTGATTATATTAAGTGGTAAGAGTTATTAATCTTCACCAATTAAATTGATCCAAGTGGCTATTCTTGCATTAAAAGACTAACTATTTACTTTACTCTTGTAAGGATTTAATTGGACCACCATTTTCCCATCTTTTCTTCATTTCTTTTTCATTTTTCCTAGCCTAATTCTCTCTCCTTTTCTCTCCCCTTGGCCGGCCAAGCTCTTTCTTCTTCTTCCCTCATTTTGCTCTCAACTTCTTGGACTTTCATCTCTCAAATTGGAACAAATCCACCATAGGAAGTGGACTTCTATCTTTTCTAAGCAAAATTCTAAGCATATCTAAGGTATTTACCATGAACCTACCTTATTAATTTCATGTTTTAATTAGTTTTTATTCAAGTTTAATACCAAGTTCTTGTTAAGATTACTTGAAGAAATTAGTTAGAACTTGATATGTACTTGTTAGATAAAGTGTTCTTGTGGTTAAATAGACTAGTATGTGGTATTGGAACCTTGAAATTTCATGAAGAACATGTTATTTGGGTGAAAGTTCTTGGAGCTTAATCCTTGAAATTTAGTGAGATTTTGATTGAATTTGAGTTTGGATTGAACTAAGAAGTTGTAGAACTTGATGAATTATGGGTTGGATGATTGAAATCTTGATGAAAAACAAGATTGGAAGGGCCGAAATTTAGGGGAAATAATGCCCAATTTTTGTTAGAAAAACCCTAGAAAAACCCTAGAAAACCCTAAAATAAAAACCCTAAACCCTAAACCCTAACCCTAGAAAAAAAAAAACCTAGAATTTAATGAGGTATTTCTTGCATTTTCTTACTAGGTTAATTAGGGTATAAATTGGGTTTTTCATTAGATTATTTCTTTCAAATTGCAGGATCCAATAGTGAGACCCGACCTTTCTACGAGATATTTTCTTAGGCACCAGGTGAGTGTCTTTATGTGTGCATGATGCATGGAATGTGATAATTTTATTTTGTGACCATTATGCTTAACTTGCAAATATTATGTGAGTACATGTGTTATTTGAGGAAAGATGTGTACTTTATCGCATCTATTCCACAATGTGTTACATGCTTTTATTATTTAAAATGTTATTTGTGTGTGAGACTACCGTGACTAACGTCACTGTTATTTCACGGTTAGTCAACCGGGCTGCAAGTGGGAGGACATAAGGTGCAGGGTGTTTTAGGGTGTGATGTTCTTTCCTTTTGAGTTGTGAATCCTCAAAGAGGCCAACTCCGGAATGAACTTTCTTGATTGTGTGTTGGCCCTCCAGGGTTGAGATTTTTCTCCCCCGGATGTGGTAGCTTGTACGGAGGTTATAAGGTGATTGGCGGTTAGGGCTTGTGATTGATAAAACTGATATGTTCCTTGATAAAGACCTGAGCTATTATCTCAGGTCTAAATATCGTGGCTACATGATCAGTACCTGCTCCTCTACGGTTAAGCTTGCTTCCGTAGTTGAGCCCTGTATCCGCCAGTGACTACATGTGAATTAAATTGCTCATATATTGTTTATTTAATTTATTGATTATTTTAATGACCTGAAATCATGAGTGCTTGGTATGATTGCATGAATTGGACATTCACTGGGCTATTATAGCTCATTCCATTTTATTTGTTTTCCTTTACTCAGGTTAACTGAAAAATTAAAGCTGGACAAAATGGTTTCTGGGTTATTATAAGTGTTTTAGTTGTTGTAATAGTCACACTGTGTTAGGCTATTATTGTGAAAAAAAATTATGTAAATTATGACTTGTAACTTTTTGATATGACTTGTAATTTTAAGTTAAATAATAGAAGTTTGTTTTATTTTATTCCATTTTCTTTCATGTTATTTTATTTTAAGTTAAGTACGTTTGGATTTCCACGTGAGTGCGTGCATCGAGTCCTGGCGAGAGCTAGGCAGGCGGTCCGCTAAGCCCTTTGGTGTGCCTCTGGGCAAGGTGGGGCTGTCACACCAGTGGTGGTGAAGTGTTGCTACTAAAGTGCATCCACTAATTAATGAAAATGAAATGGTTAAATTGTTCATTGATGCTGAAAACCCATCGTATTATCAGGCCATTGTAGGTTCTATTGAAAAAATATTTGCTCAGGTCATCGAAAGAGGAGTGAAGAACGGGAAAGTAGTAAACATGGCCGCCATGAAACTACAAGGGAAAAATTTACAAAACAACAACAATTTGAAGAAAGCGACTGGAAAGAAAGCCGAACAGAAGGGAGGAGAATCAATTTTTGTGCTAAATCAAGGCTCGCAACCCAAACTCAGGTTTCAAACCAACATAAACTATCATACCCCTTATCTACAATACCTTCCACCAATACCTCCTTTCCTTGTTTTTTCACCAAGTCCTCAATAAATTTTTCATACTCAAGCCCAATCGATGAATGCACAGCCATTTTATCTGAATGTTCAACCCATATTCTAGAATTTTCAACCCCCAATGCAAAACAATTTGTGTCTTCCATTTCAATCCTACCCAAGACCAATTCATCCTAACACTTATGTTCCACCTACCTGACATTAGACAGTTGTTGGTGAAGCCAACCAACTGTGAAAACGCTACAGAAATTTCACTCTCTTTGGTCCCCCTGTTGATCAAATATGCAAGCAGTTGAAGGCGGCAGGCAAGATTGGCACCATACTAAAGAAAACTTTTCCTAATGGGCAACCTCGTGACTATGACCCTAAAGCTATTTGTGATTATCATTCGAGAAGCCTAGGACATACTACGACCAACTGTTGGGAATTGAAGCATAAGATCCAAGACATGATTGATAATGGAGATATCGTGTTGAGGAGAGGCAAAAGACAGGGTCCTAATGTTGACAACAATCTTTTACCTCAACACGAGCCTACTGTTGGTATGATAGCGCTGGATGAGAAATTCATGGTGGGAGAAATATCTGATACTGTTAGGTTTCGAGGTCATCAAAGAATGAGTGCTTGAAAAACTGGACAACTGATCACTCTCTTGTGCTGAGGACGTTACGGTAAATTTAGAATTGCCTTTACTTTAAAATAAAATTCATTTCCATATAGAGCCCTGGAATGGATTTCCTTCCTTCAAGTTGTTTTGGTGTTGGGCTCATATCAATGTTTTGCTTTCATTTAAAAATGGTCGTGAGTCTTTATTTACTTTTAAAAAACTATTTTTTGACTTGGAATATGTTTACCACTTTCCTAAAGGCCGATACCAGTTATGTGTCTGTTTGAGTATGAGTTTGAATTCAATGAAATGAAAGTTTTTCTCTTTGTATATTTATGCAAGTTATTTTCATATTTTTTACTCATTTCTTTAAATGATGAAAATAAATGCCCATGATTTTTGGATGCCACCTTACTTGAAACGGATGATTGCCACTTCGATATCTCTCTGGATTTCAAAATAACACAAGTTGTTAATGAGGAGCTAGAGTGACACCGAAAAGGAATTTGAACCTTTTGTTAAGGAATTTGAATAGTACAAAAGGGAATCCAAACTTAATCTGAAAGAGAAAGAAGCTACAAATATTGGCACTAAGAAATGGGTTGAGGAGCTAGGGCAAGAGGCACTTTTATTCCAGAGACCTTGACAATGTTTAGCAAACTTCACCAAGCAAGTTTGGATGAATGTTTGGAGAATTTAAGCACAACAAAAGGAATAAACATGCAAAGGATACGACTTCAACCATTGCACAAGGAGAGTTTTATTGTTTTATGTCCACAATTTCTTATTCACCTTTGGAATGTGTTGTATAAGTTATTGTGAGGTTAAGATATGGGACGTCACACACTTGTGAATTATGACTTGCAATCTTGATGTTTGTCTAATTTCCTTACTAGTTGAAGTTACTTTATGTGATCTGACAAATGCTTTCTTCAAGCAATAAGAAATGATTATTATGTGGTTTGGAGTTTTGTTCTTATAGAAAGTATTTCTTATCAAGTGGTTGAAATTATGTCTAAATTTTGTATGTTTGATGAAAATTTCTCTTCTTTACTTAATTTCACATGTTAAATGCTGATTATGGTCAATTAGTGCACTCATGTGATTTGTGATGTAACATCTATTATGAGGGATTTTTATGATAAAAAAAAAGAAAAAAAGGAAAAAAAGAAAAAGAAAAAAAGAAAGAAATAAGAATAATGTTGCTTTTTGCTACTCCAATGATTCTTGTGCTTAGTAACCAGGAGTCTTCATCTACAAATGTCGACTTTCGGGTCAAACAGCATTTGAATTATGAGTAATGCATTGCAAATTTGTGCAAGTAAATTGTTGAGTAACTAGGGATCTTCATCCAACTAATGTCGATTCTTGCATAAAAAGACAATTTTACTTCTCAAATACAATTTTTGCTGTTTGGTTTAAGATTGAGATAGTTGAGTAACCGGAAACCTTCATAACCAATGTCGATTTTCGCGTCAAAAGACACTCTCGTATTTTGAGTGATTAGTTCACTAGAATAAAATTCCTCATGTGAAAAATGAAATTGAATCATAGACATGTGATATTCTTCCGATTGATCATATGATTCTTTACTTGTGAAATTCAGTAAGGCGAAGAAATTAAGTTGAAATTGTCTAATTGTGATATAATTCTTTCTCCTTTGCTTGATATTATGTGTATTAAAGGCAAGACAATAAATTACATAATGGTCATTTACTTGGTCTTGAGGAAATACATTTTAGAAATGCACATGTGTGATTTCAATGCTTGAATCACTAGTTGAGCTCGCATTTTTTGAATGGTTGAGAACAAACAATGATTCAAGTGTGAGGGAATTGACAAGTGTCAAAATGATGCATTCTAAGACATTGGCAGATGATGTTAATATATCTATCCCAAATCAACAAGGGAAGATTGCCTTACTGATGCCAAATATTTTTCGAGCACTAGTCTGTTTTAATGGAAAAAGGAAAAGATCATCTCAATTTGGATACTATTCGTTCATTTCATTTCTTCTCCTGAAGTCAGTAATCCGGAAGGATCCTATGGTTAGGAGAATGTGATAGTTGAAGGCTCACGGAATGAGAAAACTAGTATGCCAACATGGAAGTCATTGGGAAGTTGATGACAACAGTTGATTGAGGTTTTTCGTCTGCATTAATCAGTTTGTGGCAATAGTCAGAATTCAAATGGGAATGACTATCCAAAGATCAAAGGCATCTTTCTAAGTCATTATTTCAAAATCAATTTTTGAAAAATGTTTCATTTAATTGTATTTCATTTAGTTTTGCGTTTGTGTTGTTTACTGTACATAATTTCTTTTACATTATTGACATGTGAAGCATTTTCCTGATCAATTCATGTTTTGAAAATTTTGACATTTGCTTTATTTGAATTTGAAATAAAAAGTGAAGGCAATTCTAAATTTATCAGAAGCCAAAGTCATGCACTGAATTGCAAGACTATTTTGGGAGATTTGGTTTGAGTCGTGAATTAAGAGTTCACTGAATTGGAAAAACTTGTAGAAAGGTAAGGCAAGAGATTGATCAGAGACTCAGAAGTGGCAATACTCATGTTTATATGCGCTAGTGGAGTCAAATGACCGTCGAGTGGTGGCATCACTTTTGCAATTTTCGTTGTTTTTCACTTTTTGCAGGTGTGATCACATTGTCATTAATTGAGACCTTCGTCAAGAATAAAAACTTGGGGATAATTTTTTTAAATTAGTGATGGTTTAATCAAGGTCACAACTCAATTCAAAAATTGATTTCAAAATTGACACTAGGGCAAATTTTTTGAGAAAAATTTAATTTAAGATTGATTTTGAGATTGATTTATATGGGGCAAATTTTTTGCAAGGGTTGAATTTAAATAGATTTTGATACCAAATCTCAAAAAGAGTGGTTTCAGGTTAGTTTGATGCCATACACTGGGGCAAAATTTTTTGATAAATTTGATCTTTGGGATGATTTGGATAAAATGATCGATAATTGTTTTAAATTTTTCTATGTCTCAAATTTCTTTATGCATTTTTTCTGCAGTTTGGATCTCATTTTGTTCATTTTAGTATGATGCATTTTGTTCATCAGTTTAGGATCATGCATTCATGCATTTTGTCTAGCAACCTGTGTTACATCATCTTGTCTTACTTTTTCGAACCGACATTTGTTCATTATTTGTTTAGCATGTTACATGTTGTTTTGATTTTGTCTAGTATTACACACATTTTACTTTTCTGTTTAAGTCCCAATTCATCCATTGGGTTTTAATCTCTATTTATTTTAGCCTGGCAACTCAAATTATGTATTTTTATTCATGCATCTATATATTCGTTCGGCAGCCCGAACCCCATTAACATGTTTTACTTTTCCAAATTAGTATTCATTTAGTAATTGTCTTGGATTTGTCCAATATACTGCACGGTGTTTTAATGCGTTTAGTAGTTCATGTATAGTGTTCGCACTTTTTCATCTTTATTTTCAGTTTGCAGTAAGCTCAATCGTCAGCATTGGGTACTGTCTTTATTTTTAGTTCTCGGTAGGCTCAATCTTAGCATTGGGTATCGATTTTCATTTTCAGTTCACGGTAAACTCAATTGTCAGCATTGGATACCATCTTTATTTTCAGTTCTCGGTAGGCTCAATTCTTACATTGGGTACCGATTTTCATTTTCAGTTTACTGTAGACTCAATCGTCAGCATTAGGTACAGTCTTTATTTTTAGTTCTCGGTAGGCTCAGTCTTAGCATTGGATACCGATTTTTATTTTCATTTCACGGTAGGCTCAACCGTCAACATTAGGTACTGTATTTATTTTCAGTTCTCGGTAAGTTCAATCTTAGCATTGGGTACCGATTTTTTATTTTCAGTTCGCTGTAGACTCAATCGTTAGTATTAGATACCGTATTTATTTTCAGTTTTCAATAGATTCAATCTTAGCATTGGGTACCAATTTTCATTTCAGTTCGCAGTAGGCTCAATCATCAACATTGGGTACCGTCTTTATTTTTAGTTCTCAGTAAGTTTAATCTTAGCATTGGGCACTGATTTTCATTTTAGTTCGCGAGCGATAGGCTCAGTCGTTAGCATTGGGTACCATCTTTATTTTCAGTTTTCGGTAGGCTCAATCGTCAACATTGAGTACCGTATTTATTTTCAGTTATCGGTAAGCTCAATCTTAGCATTGGGTACTGATTTTCATTTCAGTTCGCGGTAGGCTCAATCGTTAACATTGGGTACCGTCTTTATTTTTTGTTCTCGATAGTTCAATCTTAGCATTGGGTGCCGATTTTCATTTCAGTTCGTGGTAGGCTCAATCGTCAGCATTGGGTACCGTCTTTATTTTCAATTCTCAATAGGCTCAATCGTCAGCATTGGATACCGTATTTATTTTTAGTTCTCTGTGGGCTCAATTTTAGCATTGGGTATTGATTTTCATTTCGGGTCTCGGTAGGCTCAATCATCAATATTGAGTATCGTATTTTTTTTTAGTTCTCGGTAAGTTCAATCTTAATATTGGGTACCGATTTTCATACGGTAGGCTCAATCGTCAGCATTAAGTACCGTTTTTATTTCAACTCTCGATAGGCTCAATGTTAGCATTGGGTACCGATTTTCATCTTCAGTTTGCGGTAGACTCAATCCTTGCATTGGGTACTGATTTTCATTTTCAGTTGTGGTAGACTCAATCATCAGCATTGGGTACCATCTTGATTTTCAATTTTCATTAATTATATTTGTAACATTAGATACCATATTGTTTCGATTGCATGTTCAATCATCTTACTTAAGCATCTTTTTTTTTTCTTACGTCATCATGCATTAGTCATTGTATTAGTCCTTTTTATGTTTTTTCAAAAAAAAAAAAAAAAAGAGAGAGAAATTTCTACTTTGGAGTTGAATTGGATCCTATGCTCAACACTAAGGGTGGGCATGAATTGGTTTACCGATCCACACACCTAATATTCTAACCAGAACTGCTTGTACTGGTTCGCCTAATTTATAAACTGTATCCGACCCTCATTAATCGGTTAACCACTTATCAGTTAACAGCTTAAAGAGGGTCGAGTACCGCGGGTAACTGGAACCGTATAGTTTAAGTTAATTTAACAAAATAGATCAAAATATTATAACATAAACCTTTGCTCAAATTTTAAAAAAAAGCTTATACAATTTCAATTATTTTAAAAAAAATAATAAAATTACAATTGAAACTCTTACATCCACTCTTTTTAAAAGTAAAAAAGGTTAAAAAAGATTGCTCTTTTTAAGAGTAAAAAATTTATGTATTTCAATTATATGAAAATAATTTTTTAATTAGCATCAAGAAATTAAATTGAAAGAAAATTAAATACGATATTTAAGTTTTAAAATAATCTTAAACTTGAAAATGAAATGAATTAATATTCCTCAATTTCTCTATAATATTACAAATATTAGCCTTTAAGACGTATATATGGACCGGTTCAGTTAACCGCGGTTTTTGAAAATTGATACCCAAAACTGGAACCGCTTTTACAAATGAGGTTTGGTTAACCTAACAACTTTCAAAATTCAATTCGCTTACCCTTATTTTCAATTCGGAATGGACCGGTTATTACGATTTTTCGATTTTTTGGTTATTTTTGTCCACCCCTACTCAACACTTCTTTTGTTCTATTTTAAAATCATTGTTGCATTTATTTTGTCCAACGGATTGGACTCGTTTTTTATTTATTTACATTTTCAAATTTGGCAGCTCAGACATTGCATTGCATTCTATGATTCCTGGCAACTCAGGTTCGTTTATTTACATTTTCAAGTCCGGCAACCCAGACATTGCATTGCATTCTATGATTCATGACGGCCCAAGATCATTCACTTACATTTTCAAGTTGGCAGTCCAATTTTGTATTTATCAACCTTGGCAGCCCAAGGTCATGCATCCGTCCAGCAGCCTGGTCGGCATCTGTTTATTTACTTTTTCAAGTTTGGCAGCCCAAACCTTGCATTGCATTCTATGATTCCTGGCAACCCAGGATCATTCACTTACATTTTCAAGTTGGCATTCCAATTTTGCATTCATCAACCTTGGCAGCCCAATGTCATGCATCCGTCCAGCAGCCTGGTCAGCATCTGTTTATTTATATTTTCAAGTTTGGTAGCCCAAACATTGCATTTTGCTTATCAGTATTTATCTTGTCTAGTAGTTTGAATTCATTTTTGGTCTATTAGTTTAAACACTTTATTTTATCCTATAGTCTTTTATCACTTTATGTTATCCTTGTTTAGTAGTTCAAGTGTCGCATTCCTTCTCTATTTTGATCACAAGTTTTAAAAATTTTTGAATTCTTGACTCACTATTTGTAGTTGTGTTTTGTATTTATAGTTCACTTGCATCCCAACTACATTTGATCCGATTCCTTTATCGGAATACGTGGGTAGCTCCTTGAGAGATCGGTCACATATTTTTTCATTTCTTGAGTCATCAGTTTATATCTCATCACATTTTCACACTATACATGACTAGATGTTTTGTTTACAACAGTGCCTATTTTTTTCATTTTGGGTGAGTCAAAATTTGGTGTTATCTACGTCTTTGTCGGAAATATCTACGAGATTCCCAACAAAGAGGGGCAAACTGTAGACACCAAATTTTGAAACTATTTATTTTCAAACATTGGGGGGCATGTTTATATTTTTTGGGTCAAATTTTAATTTTTTAATAATCTTGGGGGTAAAATAGTAATTTTTTTTTGTAAATATTTTTCATTAGCTTTGGGGGTTTTAAGTTCATATTTTTACTTTCGTACGAATTTGTTAATTTTGTGATTTTTCCAGAGTTAATTAGAATTCTTTTTATATTTTACTAGTATAAGGGCAAAATGATAATTTCACTTCACGAACACCATTTTAGCTCATTTTAGGTCTCAAATTTATTTTTCTAATTCTTTAAGCATGTTTCTAAATTTTCTTAATTTTTCGGGAGCGATTGCTATTTTTTTTGTAAATATTGCATTAAGGGGCAATATCGTCATTTTACAATTTAAATTCATTTTTCGTCAATTTTTTAGCCATAAATGCATTTCCTGGGGTTTTAAGCTTATTTTTAATTTTTCATAAATTTTCAAGGTCAATGGCTATTTTTTTGTGTATTTTCGTTGTCTACGGCAAAATCGTTATTTCACACCCTGAATACGTTTTTTTTATCAATTTTAAACTCTAACTTTTATTTTGAAATCCACTTTGAATTTTTTTAAAAATTTTGGAGATTATTGTCATTTATTTGTATTAATTTTTTAATTTTTTGGGTTAAAAATTATTTTTCTTAAATAAAATTAGAATTTTTATTATCGATGGCATTTTTGTTATTTTGTAGTATTTTGGTGACGAAGACAACTAGCTCTATAAATACTCCCCTTAAATCAGACAAAAGAGTGAAAAACTCTAAAAACACAAAGCTTTTTATCCATTAAGAATCAAAACACACACCAAGTTACCAAAAATCACACACACTTGCCGTCATTCTTTTACTCCGGTTGCTGTTTATCATCAAGAAAATTTACTATTCATCATTAGATTTCTTCCGAACTTAAAAAGGTAAGTTCTTAATCTCTCTCTGGATTTTGATTCATTTTCTCTTTCATTTTTCGTTTGTTTATCTTATTGTTTATATTCATTTATTTGGAATTTTGGTTGAATTTGTTTTGTTCTTGAGTTTCTTGTTTCTGGGTTTATGTTTATGCTTCTGGGATTTTGTTATGTTTCCCGAGTGTTGTTCTGCATCGTCTTATCTCCTCTGACACCATTTCATCAGCCTACAATAAACATCACAAAGCTCCACCCCAACCCATTCTAATCACAAACCCACTTAAACCACCACCTTCAACCATCATCAACCATAAACTCCCCAAAACCACCTCACCAGAGCACTTCTTCCCCCATCATCACAACCGTTAGCTCCATTCACTACCGGAACAGTCAATACTCAGCCGCCAGAACAACCAAACAATTAACCATCAGTCTCACCAAGACCAAGCCCTTCCCCTGTCTGTACCATCAATTTTTCCAGTCATCAATAACCTGCAAAAGATAACCAAACAACCTCTATAAGAAAACATTAGAATTGCCAGCCAATGAATCTCATTCTCCTTTCACTGTCATTCCACCAAAACCCAATCAATTAGCCCATCAAGCTTCATCAACAACCAGTTAACAACCCACACTGCCGGACAATCACTCACCAAGACCAGAACCCATCTCCAACTCTCTTCCCGGCTAAACCTACATGAAAACAACCGCCGGATTCTACTCTCCATCTCCACCGCTCCCCACCAACTATCAATTAGCCACAACTGGCTTCACCCGCTACCTGCAAAGAAAACATCAAGCCAGAAACCCACGACTGCTAGCAATCTCCACCATCAGAGCTTCCCACCACCCGCAGATCTCACAGCCCCAAAAGCCCAAGTCAGTTCTTCCCATTTTTTTCTTAATTCAATCACAAAATCACCAAACACCTACTGTCATTGCCCCACTGCATCATCCACTTCCATTTTCCCTTTTTGAAGGAGAATCAAATTTGGGGAGCAAAGAGATGAGAGAAATGGAGGGAGAGTAGTGAGCGGAAACCATAGAGAGAGATAGAATGAGAGGTTGAGAGAAAAAAGAAATTAGAAGAAAGGCAAGGGTAAAAAGGAAAGGAAAAGAGAGAAGAGTGAGGAGAGGTAACCGGACAGGAGAGAAACAAGAACAGAGAGATTGAGACGAGGAAGAGAGTGAGAGGAAACTAGGAAACCAAAAGGTTAACAAAGACATAGAGAGGAGGAGAGACGATGAGGAGAAGAAGAAAAAAACAAAAGAAATGGCAGAAGAAAAAGGAGAGAAACAGAGAATGAGAGGAAGACAGAAACAGAGAGTGTGAGAGAGAGAGTGAGTGAGAGCAGAAGAGAAGAGAAGAAGAGGAGAGACGAGAGAGAATCAGGAAAGAGAAGACTAGAGAAGCAAAAGAAGAAGGAAAAAAAATGGAAGAAGAAAAGACGAAAAAATTTGGACCTCTGGGGGTACTTCTTTTTTTTTTTTTGGGTTTTGTTTTTAGTTTCTTTCTTTTGTTAATGTCGTTTAGTTTAATTAGTGGTTTACTTCTTGTTTTATCCTGATTTAATTCAGTTTCTAGTTTAATTAGTTTTAATTAGCCAATTTAGTCATCCAGATTAATCTAAATCTCATCTAATTGGGTATTTTCTTTCTTGGTTTTAACATTGATATTTGAGTCCTTGTTTTTTTATTAATGTTATTACACTCCCTGAATATTTTTGTTATATGTAATTTAGTCTTTGTTATTCGCAAATTGACCCCTCTTGTTTATTTTCTTACAAATAGGATGCTATAATTTTGATTTTACCCCTACTTGCTGAAAGTTTATTTTGCCCCCTTCCACTTAGTGTTAATTTACAATTGTGCCCCCATGCTTACTTGAATTTATTATTTGGCCCCTAGATTTGTGTGAATTTGTTTTTAAACCTTTAGTGTCATAGAATCTACATCTTTAGCCTAATCTTGTTAGTATTTTATATTTTTAGCTTTTATTTCTTTATATCGTGATACATTGACATGTGTATTCATTTTCTTAAGTATTTGTATTGGATCTTCAAAGAGGTATATCTATTTCTCATTAATTCATCTTTATGTGCCCCAATGTGCCTTTATGTGATTTTTATGCATGTTTCTTCATATATTTCTTATTTATTTTACATGCTTTTGCGTATTCATTTATTTTATGTTATTTAATTTCAAATTTATTATTTTGGTAAAAAAGTGTAGTATTTGTGTATTTAGCTAGTCAATGTAATAAGTTAAGTTACATTTATTATATTTTTCAGTAAATATTTGTATTTATATAGTAAGTGTAATAGATAGGTCATTTTTTACCTTTTCACCCCTTAAATTGTAAATTAAATCCCCCTGATATAATTGTTAGGGCTTATATGCTTTTGTATGCTTCTGTGTTTATTATGCTTTTACCGACTTTCCTTAAGATTTTGCATCTAGAATATTATGTTTACTGTGATATGTGCTCCTACTTGACTTTATATGTCTTTATATGTTTAAATTTGCTTTTTAATTCATGCTTTACTATTTAATTCATAGTTTTATGTTCTTCCGTCACCACACTAGTCCAACGCTAGTTGTGGCTTTATCGTTTCCCCGCTAGTCCAATGCTAGTGGGAATCCCTAGAAAGGGCTAGTCCAATGCTAGACCCTTAGGGCATTTTAGTATTAGGTGCACTCGTGTGCATTTTACATCCCATTTCACACATTTTTAGTTTTCTTTCCATTTTGCATGATTTTTATTATTATTACTATTATTTATTTATTTTGACACATCTTCAAATGCATGACATCTAGGTTGCATCTCACTTAGAATTTAGGTCATTTTGTATGATCCGACTTAGAAATAGTCGCCTACTTCACTGTGGGAAGCGGTGGCAGTACATGCCGTTCCCTCCTCTATGAGTAGAAACATTCAGTCATGAGTTAGTAGTCTTCGTACCCGTTGTGTTGCATTCCCACATTCTTTGACCACTTATTATCTATTTTACTATTTTTCTTTTCTTTTTTTCATTTTATTTTTTACATTCTATCTTGCATCTACACTCGTGACTACCTTCGGGGTGTCATTTCGGGTTTCACAATTAATGCGATAATCTAGACCAAGCCTTGACGGAACATTTTGACCTCTCGATACCCACATTTAGATTTTAGGATTTGCATTCATTTAGATACATCCACACGCAATAGAATTTAGGATTAATTTAGAAAATTTTGATTAAACCTCACAACTAGCCTCGGCTAGGTAGAAAGGGTGTCTTGGGTGTGAGCCTTTGCCTTCCCTTTCTTTAAATGTGACTCCCAGACCTTCTTTTCTCGTTTTTTTTGTAGACCGGAGTAAAAAAGAATTTTCAAATAGTTTTTCCTAAATTTTTTCTTTTATTTTTGTTAAATGATTTTTGGGTGACTACCATTTTTCCTAAAAATATATTTTTTCACTAAAAACTTGATTTTCATAACATACGCACGGTTTTTCCAAAACTCTACCTTTTTGAATGGGTCACCGGACTAGACCGTCTTTTTGGGACACAATAGTCAACGACCCCACTGTGTGTTATTTCAGGGCGTGACATTTTCATGATTCAAACTTGTTCCTAGTGTTAAAGTATTCAAAAACATGTTACATTTAAAGTTGAAAGAGTTGCAAAAAATGAAATGAACCAATGGAAGAGTAACCTGCAAAAATAGAAGATCACCGTCTGTTGCAGGAAGTGATACACGGATAAGATATCCGGACGTCATCCGCATATCGCTTCCGTGTATCAACTTCTGGGAGCTCCGTGCGATATGCTACACATAGACACTCGGACAAGCTAAGAGATACGCGGGGAAACATCAGCGTATCACAGTTCAGAGTGGTTTTTCATGTTTATTTCCATTGGTTTTCAATTGGTTCACTTGCAACATGTGTTTCTTGGTTTGTATACATGTTTTTGGACTATCAAATTAACACTTTAACGTGTTCCAATGTTGCATGTTCATAGTTTTACTTTAACTTAATATCTTGAATACATGGCATGAAAATGTTGAATTTTGACATAAAGCAAATTTGAGTAAGTTTCTTTCATCTTTTACTTCATCAATACATAACACCTTTGCTCATATTACTTGTCTTTCAAAATTTCACCCCTTGGAGCCACATTGCACAAACTAAGTGTGGGGAAGTTTACCAACTTTTAAGCATGTGATGTTAATTTTATGCATTATAAGCTATTGATTCATCATTTAACATAGCTTTATGGTTAATTCTAAATTTGAAACAAGGTCAATGAGCAAAAATTGGACGAAAGGAAAAAGTGATGAAGCATTGCAAAGAGGAACTTGCCAAGGGCCATGGATATAATGGACATCAACAATATCAACTTAAGGATTCTCAAACCAAACAAGGGGAGTTTTATTGTTCTATCTTTAATTTTCCTTTACAGATTGAGAACAAGGTTCATTCTAAGTGTGGGGAGAAGGTGTACGATATTGTTGGTTGGGATGTGGAGTAAATTGTGTCAAGATATTGTTTTGGTAGAATATGGCCTAAATTTTTTAAAATTTGCTTCTTTAACATGTTTTCATGCCATGAACTTGTTGAATTCCTTTACTTTTGAAGTAATTTACTTAACTTTGCTTGAATATTTTCTACAAGAATATGAGAAATAGTCATTATGTGATTAGTAGTTTTGTTTTTAAGAAAATATATCTTGTAAAATGGTTATAATTATGTCTTGATTTGGCATGTTTGATTTGAAATTTCTTTTCTTTACTTGATTTTACATTATTAAGTAGTAAATATGGACAAGAAGTATACTTAGAACGTTATTTGAATAAAGCGACAATTATATTAGAGGAAAATTGATGAATGTCTATTTATTTCTACTCCAATTATTCAAATTGCTTAGTAACCAGAAATCTTCATCACAAAATGTCGATTTTCGCGTCAAAAAGGCAATTGAATTAAGAGTATGCATAGCAAGCTTGATTGAAAGTGAATTGTTGAGTAATAAGGGGTCTTCATCACAAAATGTCGACCTTATCATCAAAAGGACATTTTCACTTCTCAAACTAAGCACTAAATTGTGGTTAAGACGATAAAAGTATTGAGTAACCAGGGGTTTTCATCTACAAATGTCAACCTTCGCGTCAAAAGATACTTACAAAGTACAAAATGCAATACGTCCCTATTGTGTATAAATTGAAGTGTATATGATTGTCCATATTAAAAACTTAGCTGTGTGAAATTTTGTAAGGCAAAGGAATTTGCTTAAATAGGCTTTAATCTTGATATAATTATTTCCCTTTTACTTGGTATAATGAGTATTAGAAACTTTACAAGGAATTGCATAATGTCTGTTTACTTTATTTTGTAGAACTGTATTTAACAATGAGGCATGTATTAGTTCAAACTCTTGAATCATTATTCAATCTCTTGATTTTCCAATTGCTTGAGGACAAGCAATGATTCAAGTATGGGGGAGTTTGATAAGTAATAAAATTACCACTATTATTATATGTATTATTATATGTTTTAGATGTTATTTTAGTATAATTGTAGTATTTTTGGTTGCAAATGACTCATTTTCCAACAATTCATGAGAATTAGGATTTTTACCGAAATTAGGGTTTTTGAGGCAAAATTTTTATTTGAGCAAATTTATGCACAATTCCTATGTATAATTGCAGATTTATCATACTACAACTTATTTTGGATCAATTGGAGTAAAGGAAAATCAAAGTCAATGGTGATTCAAAGAGTCAAAGTGGATGAACAACTTGAAGGAAAAATTGTGCAAAACTAATGAAAAAATCAATTCTTCACCACAATGCTGGGAAATATGTGAAAATACTTGCACACATACGGTCTAGCTTAGCAAAAATCAAAAAATCAAGTGGGGGCCACAAGGGTTTGATATGCGGATGGATATCCGCAGGTTGTCATCCGCGTATCACCATCTGCGAATCGTGAGTCAGCTGGATTTTCTAGGTCATCAACTTGCATCCTCTTCCAGCTAGTTTTTGCAGACATTTTCATATGGGAATAGAGTTTTACAAGTGGGAGTATACATTGAAAGAATAAATGAAGAATTTTGTGCTCATTTGGAATCCCCAAAACAATCTTCATCATTTCCATGCATTAATGATTTATACAAGTTGGAAAATGACTTGGGAAACATTTGTCTATAAATAGATGCCATTTGTAAATCCTTTGTAACAAGTTTTTAGTAATAGAAAGGAGTTATAGTCTTTAGTTTGGTGAAGAATTAATAGAATTCTCTCAAACTCAATAGAATAGTGCTCTTCATATTGAAACACACTTGTACTTCAACATCTTGAAGAAGAAATAGAAGTTGAAGACTTGTTCATAAGCTTTTCTCAACCCTATCTCTTATTTTCATAATTGAAGCATGGATTCTTATATTCTTGTTAAGTTTCTTTGTGTTTCCCTAGTCATGATTCACTAAGAGCTTTGTCTAGAATATAGATGAAGCTAATGAGTCCATAACATGACTTAAATTCTCCAAGATAGCTAAGCTTGCATTTGTTTGTTTACTTGTTCAAGTTTTAAAACTTGTTTTGGTTTGGCCAACCTGAACAAGTCATTTAGTTGCTACTTGACATTGAGAGGTGCATGTAACAATGGAAAATGAACAAGTAATGCTTAAGTCTTTCGTATGAAAATAATGAATACTTAAGTGAATCAATATAATTCATGTTCTTCATAAGATTTCATCATGGGAATAGTTGGAATCTTGTTATTTCATAGAGAGATCTAGTTATCACACATATGGAATTGGATTCTAAACAAAGCAAAATAGCACTTAGGAAACTCTTCATGCATCTTATGATTCATTACTGGATTCTATATTCTAGACATTTTGAATATTTGAATTTCTATAAGTGTTTGTCACCATTTTCCTATTCTATTGAACTTCCTTTTATTACACACCTTGATGTTTTGGTTGTTTAGATAATAAAGTAAGTCATAAAGCCTTAGTACTTGCAATTAGTTGATTCCTCGTGGGATACGATACCTATGTACTCCCCATACTACATTTGACCCTATGCTTGCGGTAAAGTTGGGAGATTAGGTTTATTACTTGATTTTGTGTGTGTTTTGCCTATATTTTTCATACCTAATATACACCATGTCGTTAATTTGCCTATAAATACCCAATCAAATAATGATCAAGTAAGTGAAGATATGGCTCTCCGAGCGGTTTCAAAAATTTAGGCCACCAAAATTTACCGAGAATCTAACCTAGAGCAAGTCTGAGAATTGGCTGGACAATATGATAAATATTTTTGTTGCTTTAAGGTATTCAGAAGAAAGACAAGTTACCTTTGCAGTATTCCAGTTTGAAGGTGTAGCTAGGTCCTGGTGAAACATAATTAGAAATAAGTAGGATCGAGAAAGTACCCCTTAAACTTGGACTAATTTCACGAGAGAATTCAATCATAAGTATTTACCACTTATTGTGCAAGAGAAAAGAGAGGATGAATTCATAAATTTAAAACAAGGTACCAAATCAGTATTGGAATATGAAGCACAGTTCACGCGATTATCAAAATTTGCACCCAAGTTGGTGTCTACTGACAAGAAATGCGTAAGATGCTTCTTTCAAAGATTAAATTTAAAAATCCAAAAAGCCTTAGCTGTTGCTAATGTCGATAAGTATGATGCATTATTTGAAATGGCACAACGAGTAGAAAATGCCAAGGCCCAACTTAGAACACATTAGTCACACAAAAGAGCAAAACCAAGTGAGGGGATTGAACAAAGAGAGAATGTACCTTCCAAAAGATCAAGTTTTGATAAAAAATTTCCAAAAACGTCCCACAAAATCAAGAGAAACCTTCTAAGGCTCTCAAGATGGGTTCCCCAATTCCTATTTACACTTATATGCGAATATTGTGGTAAGCCTAATCATAAGGAGAATGTATGTTGGAGAAAAGAAAATAAGTGCTACGGTTGTGGACGTATTGACCACCAATGAGTAGATGCTCAAAACTACTAACGGAAGGAAAATCCTATCCACCTTCTGGTAGAGTTGCACTAAGAAAACTGGGAGGACTCTGAAATAAGTCGAGAATTCCATCGCAAGTGTATGCAGACAATGAAAAGGACATCCTTGATAATTCTAAGGTAATGGAAGGTATGGTATTTATTTCTAATGAACCTTGGACCTACATACTTAATTGTGACACGTGACTTGATGAACACCATAGACATAAAAGCTAAGAGATACTTTATAAATTTGAAATTGGCACCCATACAGACGAATGCTAATATTTATAAACACGATTTATAAGATTGTGATACCTAAATTGGGAGAAAGGAAATCTCTAGTTGATTCTACGGTACAAACTATGTGCAGACATGATAAAATGGATTGACTACCTAGATATCACATACTACAAAACTTTAGAATCAAGGTAGTCTAATTGTGAGTGACTGAAGAATCAAATTTTTGAGTTTTGTGCAAAAGAGAAAATCACACCAATTTTAATAAATAACATTAAGAAGTTTTGCAGGAAATTGCTTAAAGATACCCAATATATTTAATTAACCAATTACCAAGGGCAAGCTTGACGAAATACCAATAGTAAAGGACTGTGCCATTATTTCTTGAAAGAATTGGCTTGCCAATCTACTGAAAAAGAGAAAATAAGAGTGGTGGACCCATTACTGAGACACTATATTGAATAACCCAACTAAACTGAAGCAGTTGAAGGTCAAGCCATAAGAAAGTAGAAAGAGCTATTTACTCAACCTAAAGGAACCATGATGTTTTCTAAGTTTAACCTACATTGTGAAAGTATGCATTTCAATTGTAAAATATCCCTTTTAGGATCTCTAATTGCAGGATGTGAAAAGGTTATGGTGCCAATGGAAGCTAAAATGATAGAGACATGAAAACAATCTAAAGATACAATGGGTATATGTAGTTTCGGGGGTTAACATGATATGATTAAAGGATGCACATACAAGATAATTACGAAGTCAACATCCTGGATTTTTTGACCTTATTTGAACTTATTGTAACAATTCAATACATAGTGGTAACTATGTATAGATGTTAATAAGTAGAATTAATATTTACTCTGAAAGATTAGTAATTGGGGGATATATCACTACTAACATATCTCTGTTAGCAGAGTTCATTTTAAGAAATCATTAGAAAAGGGAACACAGAAAGGAGATGCATTGAATTTTCATTTTGAAGTGAAGGAATATTGGTATTGGGAATAAGTACCTTGAGTTAAAGAAGCTTATGAAAAGTAAAAGAATCAAGCGAAGAATATATATGGCTCATGATCAACAACAAAATTAAACTAGAAATTAGCAAGTGGACTCAAAGTTAAAGTAATGTATCATCTTAAGTAGGCACAATTGAGCAAAAAAAAAAAGGAAAAGAAGAACCCAGTGTCGAAATTGAAAAAAAAAAGGTACTAAGAAACAAGAATATTCCTTTAGTTGAAACACTATGATAATGCCATTAGGCCAAAAAAGTCATGTAGGAATGGATAGAGGAATTATCAACCCAAACTTCAATATGTTACACAATGTGAAAAATTGGAATTACGAGATAACTCCTCATACGAGGAAAAACTAACAAGAGTAATAGAATGAGAAGTCAAGGTATTAAGAAAGAATTAAATTTCTCTACTAAAAGTACTATAGCAATGCCATGGCAAATGAACTCAAGTTTGAATTTCAATGATGAAATTCTTTTAAGGAGGAATTTGAAGGCACGTAGTTAACTAACAGAATGCTAATGGTTTAATCATTTAATTCTCTATTTGTAATTATTAGAATTAAGATATGTAGTTGTGTTAGTGATTGAATTGGACAATTCTAGTTATTCAATTTGCCACACTTGAGAACCCTAGAACCTAACAGTGATAATTCGGATAATTTATCAAAGTCGTGGTTATTCATGTCGACAATTAACTTTGATCGTCTAATCACTTATTTATTTGCGTGATAGTATTATTGTTAAAGTGAAATGTTACCAATCGAATTAGTCAAATTAATTCCTGAGATTTGAAGCATTTGAAAGCCTTGGAACCAAGAAATGCTAGAATAATGTGTTGTTAGATGGTTAGTTGTGTAACATGTAAAATAATTTAATTTAATGAAATAAAATACTTGCCAGTTCTTAAACAAAGCATAATTATAGAAAATTAAAAAAAAGATAGAAAACGAACAAAACAAAGCAAAAGAAGGCACAAGATGAGTCTGCTGGGCAAGTTGTTAAGCAAGTATGAGGTGGTGAGAGTTTAGGAGTGCTAAGTATAGTAACGAGACGAGTGGCGTTTCAGCCTTTGACCACTTAATGATTAACTAATATGATAAGAAAAATATCAAAGAAAATCCAGTAAGTAAGACTCGTGCAAAGCAAAGAATCTAAGAAAAAGAACCTATCAAAATAACTACAGCACTTGGAAAGAGTTGCAATTGGAGAAGGAAGTTTAGCTTCCAAGAGCAAAAAAGTAAGCTCTCCTTGGGCCTTAATTATGAACTACCAAGTCATATGTGAAAATCTTGACAGAAGTTTGAGAAGTGAAAGGAAAGTCAAAGCAGAAACAAATGAAACCTATGAAATGATAACTTGGAAATGACCTAGGTTGTTATGTAGTTTAATGAGATTTTAGTTGTGTTATGATTAGAATCAGGACATGTTTTTTAAAACTTGTTGTACATTGAATCTAGTTTACAGGGGTTCAAAATTTATGATTTTTCATTGAGTATAACTTGAGATATGTTGAATTGAATGAACTGTGGTTGAAGAACTCACATTGCAGTCATGCTGGACTAGTTTTAGTAAATTGGTTATAACTTGGTGTAGAAAGCTTACAAATCGAGTGATTCTTGTTGTATTACAAACGAGACTCACTGGACTTTCTAATGGTACAAGGTCATATACCAGTTCTGTATGGAATGAGACCAAAAACTATGCAAATTGGATTGAAAACCAGCCCTGCATAAACAATGTTGATGATGAGCTAAATTTGGGGGCTGATTTTAACTTGTTCTATTTGGAATTTGAAATTGATGATCTTCACAAAAGTTTCAGTTCTTGAAATGTACTTTCAAATCCATGTAACCTAATTCCCTTGTTTCTGGTGGATTGAACCCATTAATGGCATTAATTTGACTGAAAACCAACCTTGCACAAACAGGGTTGGTGAAGCACTAGGTTGTGGACCGATTTTGGAATGCTTTTTGTTAGAATTTGACCTAGTATCCCTAATGAAAGTTTTAGTCCCTGAAATTTAGTTTTTAGCTATATAATCACTTTTCTCATATGACATATCAATTGAAATTTATGCCCTATTGAATACCAGTACTTGGTGAAATTGGAAACATGGATTACCGTGGAAAGAATTGATTTGAGATGGCTATTTGATCACTTTGCAATTGGAACCGAAATTTGCTGTCTTAATGAAAAATGTTCCAGATTAAATCTAGTTTACAGGGATTTTGAGGTTGTGAAATTTAGTTGAGTGAAAATGGAATTAGACTTTTCTTTTGGAAACCCTAACTTTCATTATTTCGCTTATTCACTTTAATTTTATGATTTACTAATTTACCTTTAATTTATAGGTGCTTCGCACAATAAAGGAGTGAAAGTTTGAAGAACTTGTAACCTGTAACTTACTTGTAAGTGTCCTAAAACTCACTTTTATTTACTAACTTTGGTCTTACGAAAATTATATGATTTTTCTTGCGAGTTCAATGAACATTTGTTTATACTAATGTTTTGAAACCTTTGGAAACTTTATTTTATTTTATTTATATGAAAAATATGACCGCTGGGGTGAGCCTTTTGTACTTATATTGACTAAGGTGAATGTTATCACTTGTTATATCATGACTTGACATTATACTTGTCATTTGTGCTTGATCTTATGAGGAACCCGATTGCTTACTTTATGTCACCAAGAACCCTATTGCTTTTTGAAAGCATTTAATTGCAAAGGGTTACTTGTATGTCTACGTGGTCTTTAAATGTCAATAATACTTGATATAAGTCCGGTGGTGTACTTTATCACACCGGCAGTACTTGTTCTTATTAAATGCATGTTTATTAAATGCATGTTGTACTTGTTTCAGGCTCGACCTTGAGTAGTTGGTCTTGGCTGAGTCGGCAGTAGGCATGGTCACCAAGTTTTGGCCACCTTGGTCTCACGGTACTTTTTGGACAACAAGGAGGTTTTGCAGTCAAGAGGGTGCACAAGAAAAGTACTTGGGTAGAATTCGCGCTACCAAAATAGGGAGAGCCAAGGGTGACATGTTTGGTGTAGTGCCGGAGGTTAATGTACTTGATTTACCCTTGACATGTTCTTGGGCAGTACTTGTGTATCCTTTTGGTTGTGCGTGCTACTTGATTTAATTCTATTTTTATGTACCAACAATTGCCTTAAATTTATATTCAAACAAATATGTTTGAGGGATTTTGTCAATGTGATTTTAAAGTAGGACCTCACTGGGCTATAAGCTCACCCCTCGTTAAATTTGTTTTCCTTATATAAGTGGTTGACTCAATGGTAAATAGGGCAAGAAGTGGAGAGAGAGGATCTTCTTTTATTTAGGATTAGTAGTCAAATAAATGTAATTTGAGATCTAAGTAACTAGAATGCTGTAATAACTTTTGAAGGATATATGTAACTTTTAGCGCTTTGATTATATTTTGGTATATGACTATTCGTATTTGAGTCTTGGCACGAGCCAAGTAGGTGTCCCTGATCAAGGGTTCTAGGAGTGGGACCTAGGTTGGGGCATCACATAATTAGTTTAGGAGTACAAATTAAGTGCCAACTAACATTCGGATAATTATTCATTTCATGTTGCCAATATATGACTCTCATAAAATATAACCTTGAAACACTATCAAATTATACTTTTATTTCTAGAGAATATTTATTTAATCAATATTTTCAATAAGTGGTGATATCGGATGTACTCTTCGAATATTAAGAATGATGAATTTCATATTGATTACTCACTATTCTTCCTTGTTTCATATTATACCCAATCTCTATCACTATTCTTCCTTGCTTCCTACTATACCTAATTTCTACCCTATAAGCAACTTGGTAAGAGCAATGAGAAATAGAGTCAAAGCATAGTAATCTGCATTAAATATACTATAGTAATCTTGAGTCCAAGAATCACTGCATTAACACCATTAAGAGATCAAACCATTAGTCCTAAATAGATATCCATATGGTAGCACTTAATAAATCAATCCAATGTACTTGTTATCCAACAAGCATCCAAATACCAGGCTCCTAAAGGATGATCTTGAACTAATGCTCTCTTCTCTCTTATCTCTTTCTTCTTCCACAATTTCTGGAATTTAATTTTTGAATTTTGATCTTTATCTCTGGCCAGTTTCTGGTTAGATTTTACTACTCTTCATGGTTGCCCTTCAGCCTTCGATTGGGGGGAAATCATCTTCCATCGTCAATCGATCCTTTGCTAAAGTAGTTCTTAACACCAAGCCTTCTCCAATCAAAACAATGCCAAAGATAGTCTATAGAGGAGAGCCTGCTATTGTGTTTTTTGTTGCTCAAATCAATAAGTCGGCTGCTCCATTCACATATGCCTTGGTGGGAAAATTTTCTCACAGATGACCTACTATGGAGATGATTAGGAAGTCATTTGCTGCTCTAGGGTTTTTGGGGTCCTTTTCTCTTGGCTTTCTTGATCGTAGGCATGTACTTATTAGATTCCACCTGGAAGAGGACTTTCATCGCTGCCGGTTAAAGGGCCTTTAGATGGTTCATGAGTTTCCCATGCATGTTTTCAAGTGGAAGCCGGAGTTCAGATTGGATATGGAGTCATCACATGCACCTGTGTGGATATCTTTTGATCATTTACCAGTGCACTTCTTCGACAAATCTGCTTTGTTCTTAATTGCTTCAGCCATTGGAGCCCGCTTTGGAGATGGATGCTGCAACTGCTAATCTGTTCAGACCCAATATGGTATGCGTATGCGTATGTGTGGATTTGGACTTGACTAAGGAACTGCCGCTTCGGAACTAGATTGCTGTGGGTGAGGGAGGTTCTTGGCAATCTATCACTTATGAAGATCTACCAGATTATTGCCAAAAGTGTAATAATCAAGGACATGATGTAGCTCGTTGCAGATGGGGTGTCCAAAATGATAAGAATGTAGATAAAGCTGAGAGAGATCAACGTTACAAGGGTGATCAAAGGCAGTATGCTCCAACGAAAATATTACAAGAGCCTTTGTTGCAAGATGAAGGAAGCCCGAAGATTGCAGATGACAAGGCTGAAAAAGAGATGCATCAGGTGGTTTCAGATGTCCAAGGGGGAAAAACAAAATGTAATTCAGGAGGCCATTTCCAATGCGGTTCAACAGGATGAGTTTGGATCTGCTGCTGGTCATTGATGCCTGAGGAACAAACTGATTGTCGAACTTAGAAGTAGGTGCATGGGGAAGTTGTTCGAGCTGGTTTGGATCAGGCATTTGAGGATTGTATGCATGCAATACAGATTGTTTCTGATGACTGTCAATTTCGTTGTGAAAAGCTTGTGGATGCAGGTGCAGCAGGTGCTCTATCTTAGCTGCAGGTGCAGTAGTAAGGTAAACGAAGTGCTGCAATTGGATGTGTAATGGAGAACGAAGTTCTACAATTAGATGATGTCCACGTGCTACAGGGACAAGGTGAATCAAATTTTTTACAGCGTGAACTGATCTTGGAAGCAGAAATAATGGCTGGTAGTCTTTCTCCTCGGCCATTAGATGCTGGACAAAAGGCTAAGGAAGTCCCACACAGTCTGGGAAGTTGTAACTTGGAGGCTTCATCAAATCAACTGCAAATATTCAGCAAATGGAAGGTCAGTGGAGATTTGAAAACCGAGGGAAGAAAAGGGAAGCCAAATCGAGGTTTGAGTCGGATAGAATTCTTAGATCTCAAGTAAGATCAAGCACTAATGCTTTTGAAATATTGTCCAATGATTAATTTTCTTTTTTTGGAACATTAGGTGTGTTTCTCGAGCCCCAAATTTAAGAAGGCTTAAAAAGTTAATTAGAGTATTTCATTTGCAATTAGTAGCTATGTGTGAAGCAAAAATAAGTGTGTCCAGAGTTAATAAAATTCGGATAAAAATTGGGATGGATGCTTGTTTGACTAATAATTCAGGTTCTGTTTGGTTGTTTCATAAGAGCACCTTGTCTTGCTCATTAGTTGGTGGATCTAAGCAGCATTTATCTATTTTGGTGAATTCAAACTACCTTGCGAATATATGCAAGTTGTCCTTTGTTCATGCTAAGTGTACTGATGTAGAAAGGTTAGATTTATGGGACTCGTCGAAACATGAAGGTCAGCATGGCTATCCTTGGTTGTTGACTGGGGATTTTAATCTAGTAGTGAGTAGTGATGAGAAGAGAGGGGGAAAGGCCTTTTATGTTATCTGAAGCGGTTGATTTCTTATCCTTCATGCAAGACATTCAAGTTTTTTATGTAGGTTTTTCGAGCTCTCTCTATATGCGGTGTAATAATAGAGATGGCATTACTAGAGTGTGGAAAAGATTAGATCGGGTTTTGATTAATAATGGTTTTGAGGGATTAATGTTTCATTGGAGGTGCAGCATCTATCTAGACATCCTTCAGACCATGCACCATTGTTGGTGGGTGGGAAGACAAGATTGGATGATTGTCTTCGATCATTTCAGTTTTTGAATTTTTGGGCTACTTACTATGATTTTTTGAACATTGTTAAGCAAGTGTGGCTGCAACATTAGACTGGTTCGCCGTTAATGGTGTTGCAACAAAAGTTGATTGTTGTAAAACAAGCATTGAGACCGTGATCTAGACAAAGGTTTGGTGATATTTTTGCCAAGGTGAAGCAATTGGAGAAGAAAGTGGCAAGGCTAAAATTGGTATATGAATCGCAGGGAACAAGTCAATCACTAGATGATTTGCATACAGCCCGATCTGAGTTAAGCAAAGCTATATGTATCGAAGAGCTATTTTGGAGGCAAAAAGCACGAGTGAAATAGGTGGAAGGAAGGGGATAACAATACGAAATTCTTCCATTCAGTTGTGAGAGAGCATAGGAGGCAAGCAATCATTCACCGAATTAAAAATGCTTCTGGTGAATGGGTAAGTTCTGATGCTGATATTGGCAGAGTTGCGGAGGATTATTTCCCACACTTGTTCACTCAAGGGATGTCTTAAACTCACTATGACTTGAGTCAAATTCCGAAGTTGATCACTGATGTTGAGAATTTGATGTTGGAGCAATGTCCAACTGTTAAGGAGATCAGAGATGCGGTCTTTTCTATGGATGGGGAGCGTGCTGCAGGGCCAGATGGTTTCACAGGCAAGTTTTTTCCTCCAGCATGGAATATTGTAGCAGATGATGTGTGTAAAGTAGTCAAGAGTTTCTTTTGTGGTAAGCAAATTCAAGATGCATTTCTTCTACTTTGCTTGTGTTAATTCCTAAGGTTGAACATCCTCTAGATTTCTCTCAGTTTAGGCCCATAAGCTTGTGCAACTTTGCTAATAAAATTTTATCCAAAATTTTAGCAGTGAGGTTGTCTAAAGTTCTTCCCCATATTATTTTAGTCCATCAGAGTGGTTTTGTTTCAGGAAGATCAATATTTGATAATTTCTGGTTAGCTCAGGAGCTGGTTGGTGGTATGTCAAAGCGATCTAGGGGTGCAAATGTTGTCTTGAAGTTGGATATGGCTAAAGCTTATGATAGGGTTTCATGGATTTATTTAGTACATATCTTGAGGGCATTTGGTTTTGGGGAACAATGGATGATATGGTTTGGAGGTTGGTATCTAATTGTTGGTTTTTAGTAATTATAAATGGGGTATCTAAAGGATTTTTCAAGTCATCTAGAGGATTGCGTCAGGGAGACCCAATTTCTCCTACATCATTTGTTATTGCTGTTGAGGGTCTTTCGGAGCTTTGGAGAGACTGCCTTTGAGGAGATATTTTGCACCTTTTAAAGTCCCGATTGGGTGTTCTGTTATTACTCACCTATCTTTTGCTAATGATATTATAATTTTGTTAGGGGCTACAAAATGTCTTTGGAGCCAAATATGAAGGTACTAAGGAGTTATGAGGAGCTTCAGGGTAAACGATTAATGCTTCTAAGAGTGGTTTTTTGTGTTCCTCAAATCTACCTAAAGGGAGAAGACTGATGATTAAGCAGGTCTTGGGGTTCTTGGAAAAAAACTTTTCTTGTTAGGTACCTTTGTTGTCCTTTATTCCCATGGTAGAAGTAAGGTTTTTTATTTTTCTAATCTTTGTTGAAGCATTGTGAAGAGAGTCCTTGCATGGCAAAATAGGCTTTTGTCTGTGGTGGTAGGATTATATTGATTAAGCATGTTTTATCCTCAATTCCATTATGTATTTTGACCTCTTTTAATCCACCTAAGGGTGTATTTGTGCAACTGGAGAAGTATTTGCGAGGTTTCTATGGGGCTATGAGTTGGTTCAGGTGGGACAGGTTGTGTTTTCCTGTGGAGGAGCATGGAATTGGGATTAGATCTTTGGAGCAAGTGTACGATGCCTTTTCTTTAAAATTATGATGGAATTTTAAAGAGCAAAAATCTTTATGGGCCAAATTTATGGGGAGGAAATACTGTAAGGCAGTGCATCCCTCGAAGGTGCAAATTGGAAGATTAGATTCTATGACTTGGAGGCGAATGCTAGGGGTGCATGGGTTAGCTAAGGAAAACATGTGTTGGAGATTGCACAATGGCTCAATCACACATGACTCAAGAAATGTTGGGGAGGAGCCTCACATGATTTGGAAGCTAACGTATTCAGGATCCTTTTCCATGCAGACTACCTTCAATGTTGTGCCGGTATGTCATCAATTTTCATATATTTTTTTAGAAAATTTGGGGTTTAGGGATTCTTGTGAAGATTTCTTTTTTATGTTAAAGTTGCTAAATAGGAAAATTCCTATTGCGGATGTTCTTCAAAAGTTTAATGTTCATGGGCCTTCCAAGTGCTTTTGTTGTGTTAACCATTCTTTGGAAACAATAGACCATGTTTTTGGTTGGGGGAAAATTCCAAAGAAAATATGGGACTTTTTTGGAGCACCTGTGGGGATGTGTTCTAGATATTGTGAGGTTTGCATGAGGCTTATTCAATGGTGGGTGTTACCATCAAAGAATAAGGTGTTTTCATTTCTGCTTTAGATTTGTCCTATTCTAATTATCTGCAACCCATGGAAGGCGAGGAAATCTTTCTTTTTTACAAGGGAATGCCAAACTTGGGAATGAATTGCTGCACTTACATTCATGGATATATGTCTAGCTGTTAAGGGACAATTTAACATAACAATCTCACAATCTAACTGGGGAGAGTTATGTTCTTTTTATGACATGCAGAAAAAGGAAAAGGAGGTGGTTATGGTCAAATAGAAGTCCCCAGTGCAATTTTTTAAGTTATTAAATACGGATGCCTGCTCGAGGGGTAACCCTAGAGAATGTGGTGGTGGGGGTTTATTGAGAGATAAAAAGGGGCATTTGTTACTTGCTTTTGCATGCTCTTTGAATTTTGAAACAAGTTTGGAGGCAAAGATGAAGGCTATGTTACGTGGGGTAAAATTATGTGTGGAGAAGGGGTTTTTCCCTATGCATTTGGAATCAGATTCTTTGATTTTGGTGCATATTTTACATGGCTTGTGGGCTTGTTCATGGCATTTGCATTCTTTGATGACTGATATCCAAAAATTCTTGTAGCATTTTGTCTTCGTTTCTCATTGTTACAGGCAAGCAAACAAACCAATAGATCTTCTAGCAGCTGTGGGGCTTAAGGAAAGAAAGAATTTTGTTTTCCATGACTTTGCATCTCTCCCACAAAAAGTCAATAGAGTAATTTGGCTTGATCAATTAGGATTTCTGTCTTTTCGATTTTCTTCTTATAGATAGGTTTTATAATTTCATTAGACTGGCAACTTTAAATATAAGGGAGTGGTAATCTTGATTTAATGTGAATTTTTCCTTATTGAGCATAATAATGTAGTATAGGTAAAGTTCTTGTCTCCCCTCTACAATTTCTTTTGAGATTTTAATAAAATTTGGGCTGGCTACCCTCCCCGTGTATGGGGTTTTGCCAAAAAAAAAAAAAAAAGCATCCATATACCGGCTTAAACATCATACACCATAGTTGATGAGAACTACAACTAACAATAAGTAAAGGTAAAGTACGTACTAGTCTGCTTATATTAATAGTATCCAATCTTCTATATATTATGACTAGGGATGTAAAAATATTATTTACGCTTAATAAGAATCTCATTATTGTTACTCATATAAATTCTCGTTCACAATGGATATTTTATGAACTTGTAAAATAAGCTAATACGAATAATTAAACAAAAAAATGTCATGTAATATTGCATGAATAAAAGTGAATTCAAACCCTAAACGGATCTAATTTTAGGACATACACTATAAATTTTGATTATGTGAAGATAGAGATAGCATTAATCGAAAATCTCACCTTTCTACGACTGACATATGGAAGACATTTTTCTCGTTGGCGATATAATATGGTGAAAACTCTATGGAAGATGCACTTGTGTCCTGAATATATATATATATATATATTTTCGGAGGTCTTGGTACAAAAGATTGGGACATAAGTGCAGTTTCTATAGAGTTTTCACCACACACACATGCTATGTGTCCATGTGTCCATAGAATTTTCACTACACACGCACACACACTGTGTGTGTGCGTATCTGTATATAGTTATATAGACACACACATTATTAATTAGTATTTACTAATCTATTAGGAAAATAATTGTAGTTTAAACTAATTTTTTTGTCATAGTATTAATTAAAAATAGGGTTAATAACACTTTGCCCCCTCGAACTTAGTGGGTGGTCACACTTTGCCCCTCGCAGCTTTAAATATATACACTTTGCCCCCCAAAGGCTAGTCAAAGTTAATAATTCAAAAAAAAAAGTGAGTGTTATGACATTATTGCCCTTATATTAATTAATATATTTATAACTTTATATCATTTCTTTTTATTTTTAAAAGATTTATTTCTTCACTATCATATAAATTATATAAAAATATCAAACTAAAAAATTTAAAGAAAGTTAATATTTAATTTACATCTTTAAAATTTTTTCTCTTGTATCAATATTTACTTCTATATATGTTATTTTTAATTTATTAGACTTTAAGTTAAATAGAATTGATAAAAAGCACAACAATAAAAGATAAATTCAGTTACCAAAATTTATATAAAAAGGTAATACCAAACTCATTTATTTAAAGTAATTTTCTATCATTTTAATTTATTTAAACTTTTAGGACTAATATTATTGTCATTTTTATATTTATCAAATTATTCCAATATGAAATTCTTAATTAAAGAATTTCTTATTATTTATTATTTTGGACTAAATGTTATATTTTTTGTTTGACTTATTTATTCTTGTTTGCCCTAGTATTGCATAATGGGCTAACTCTTCTTTTTTCCCAAAATATTCTTTGATTAAAAATTTCATATTGGACTAATTTGATAAATATAAAAATGACTATGATATTAGTCCAAAAGTTTAAATAATTTAAAATAATAAAAATTTAGTTTAAATAAATGAGTTTGGTATTACCATTTTTATACAAAATTTGACAATTAAATTTATTTTAGTGTCGTGTTATTTATCGGTTTTGTTTGACTTAAAGTATAATAAATTAAACAAAACATATATAGAAGTAAATATTAATCTAAGAGGAAAATTTCAAAGATATAAACTAAATATTAACTTTCTTTAAATTTTTTAGCTTGATATTTTTATATAATTAATACAATAGAGAAGATATAAATCTTTTAAAAATGAAAAGAAATGATATTAAGTTATAAATGTATTCATTAATAAAAGGGCAATAATGTCATAGCACTCACTTTTTTTTTTAATTCCTAACTTTGACTAGTCTTGCGGGGCAAAGTGTATATATTTAAAGTTGAGGGGGGCAAAGTGTGACTACCCCCTAAGTTCAGGGGGGCAAGTGTTATTAAACCTTAAAAATATATAACAGTGACATTCGTTTAATGCCCGAACACAGCACAGGACTTTTGCTTGCAGTATGTGTTATTTGAATATACGTAGCTTGAAAACTCTTGAAAAGACGGCTATCACCTTCTTTTTTTTTTTTCCAAATTTGTGAATCATTTCAAATAACTTTGAAGATTTGTCAATTACTCTTTGCAATTTCTAAATACTAAATTTATTGTAACTAGCTGATTCAAGTTTTTGAAAATAAATCCGCGTGTTGCATGGTGTATTGCTAGTACTGTATAATATTTGAGGGCCCTGTTGTTTAGATGACTTGAGAATTTACTATATCAGTTTTCTATTCATATTAGTCAGATAATGATTATATTTTTAAATAAAACTAACGTTAACTAATCCAATTAACAAGCGTAACTGTTTTCAACATTTCTTTGGCTGTATTTTAGGCATTTTATTATTCCTATATTTACTAGGTAGAAAATGTCAATTATTTTCATCATTTCTCTTACTACAACAAAAGAGTTACAATTTTTCTTATTGTGATTAGAATACCAATTTTTCAAAAAGTACTTAGCCAATATTATAAATCTTCATGTATAAATACATTTCATCACAGGCATATAAAGACGTGTACAAGTTTTCAATATTTTACAATCAAGAGAAATGAAGAAATAGTTTCAATTCCTCCTTTTAATCAGTAAATCGAAAAGAATTGTATCAAAAATTTTCTTCTAAGTATGGATAGTGATAAGTAATAAATTTACCAATATTATTATATATATTATTATAGGTTTTAGATGTTATTTTAGTATAATTATAGTATTTTTGGTTGCAAATGACTCATTTTCTAACAATTCATAAGAATTAGGATTTTTACCAGAATTAGAGTTTTTAAGGCAGAATTTTTATTTGAGTAAATTAATGCACAATTCTTGTGTATAATTGCAAGTTCATCATATAAAGCTTATTTTGGATCAATTGGAGTAAAAGAAGATCAAAGTCAATGGTGATTCAAAGAGTCAAAGTGGATGAACAACTTGAAGGAAAAATTGTCCAAAAATAATGGAAAAATCCAATTCTTCCCCACAATGCTTGAAAATATGTGGAAAATGCTTGCACACATTAGGTCCAACTCAGCAAAAATCAGAAATCAAGTGGGGGCCACAAGGATGTGATATGTGGATGCAGATACACGGATGAACATCTGTGTGTCGCCATCCGCGTATCGTAATACGGCTGGATTTTCTAGGGCATCAACTTGCATCCTCTTCTAGCTAGTTTTTTGCAGGCATTTTCATATAAAGATATAGTTCTGCAAGTGGGAGAATACATTGGAAGCATAAATGAAAACTTTTGTGCCCATTTAGAATCCCCAAGCAAATTTTCATTATTTCCGTGCATTAATGATTCATGCAAGTTGGAAAATGACTTGAGGAACATTTGTCTATAAATAGAAAGTAATTTGTAAAGCTTTTGTAAGAAGTTTTAGTAGGAGGAACAAATCCTAATAGTAGGAAGTAGTTATAGTCTTTAAATTTTATACTTAGCTTGGTAGAGAATTAGTAGAATTTCTCTCAATCCTTCAATAGAGTGGTGAGGAACATTGTAAGAGACTTTTATAGTGCAATCTTTTGAAGGTGAATAAAGAAAAGGACTAATTCTCATATTGGTTGAGCAATTCTCAAACTCTATCTCTTCTACTTTCAATAGTTGCCATGAATTCAATCTTTGAAGTTGAACTTTTAGTTATTTCATTAACCATGTTGAACTAAAGGCTTCATCTAGATCATAGATGAAGCTAATGAATCAACAAACATGATTTAACTTCTTGAACTTACTAAGCTTGCATTTGTTTATTTACTTGTTCAAGTTTTAATACTTTGTTTTTGCTTGGCCAACTTAAATAAGTCATCTAGTTGCTACTTGACATTGAGAGATGCATGTAACAATGGAAAATGAACAAGTAATGCTTAAGTCTTTCATATGAAAATAATGGATGCTTAAGTGAATCACCACAATTCATATTATCATAAGATTTCATCATGAGAATAGTTAGAATCTTGTCATTTCATAGAGAGATCTAGTTATGACACATATGGAATTGGATTCTAAACAAAGCAAGATAACACTTAGTAGGTCATTCATGCTTGGTTCATTAGTGGAATTCTATGTTCTAGGCTTCTTTGCTTGAATTCTACAAAATGTTCTCAATCATATATCTACTCTATTGAAGGGATCCCATATCACTCTTATTTTCATTTATGTTTAGATAATAAAAGTTAGTGAAAAAGCTTTAGTAATTGCACATATTTTGATTTCCTGTGGGATTCGACACCTTAATACTCCAAATACTACAACCGACCCGTGCACTTGCGGAATAAGTTGGGAGATTAGGTTTTTATTACTTGATTTGTGTGTTTTTGTTCATAATTATTATACCTAATCTACACTACATCAGATAGCTTTAAAGAATTGTATAAAAGATTTTCTACTAAGTTTCCATAATTTGAGTAGTTAAGAAATTGGATCTTTTAACTTAATAATTTGGATCTGCATCTGCATCTAGATCTTCATTTTAAAAGAAAAAGAGCGATAATGATATAGATATGAATTTGGTTAAATGTACACAGGCTCAAACGATTTTGAAGAGATTACTCTTTGCTAATCCACATAGCTTCATATGTCAATATCAAATTTTGCATTATATTATAAGGGAATAGTACTCCTAGTTCATGTTTTTTAAGGATGTAATAATGATGTCATGTTTATGTTCCCTCAATGAATTTATTTTATTAAAATTTTGAAGTGGCGCCCACCGTGTACAGGGTTAGTCAATTAAAAAAAAATCTCAGATGTATTGCTGTTAGTCTCTAAATCCAACACGTTGTAAACGACGTGACATCATATGTTTTCATAACATTTCGACAAATAGCATCTTATGATTCTGAAGTCTTTGAGATATGATTTAAGAAAGAAATCATCCTTATCGCATGTATTCCTCCGACGAAAGACAAAATTATTAATATTTACATGCTATATTATTCAATAAAATATATTAGGATATTCAACTTAAGCAATAACAATTTAAATAATGCATATATCTATATAAAGCAACATCGTCGTGTCCGGATTTGCAATAGTTAATGTTAAAATCAATTATGTAGTAACTTTTATTTTAATAATAAGGTCATATTTTGATGAACACTTGTGCAAATTATTAAAAGCAGTTCTAATTCTTAAAAGAAAAGGGATGAGTTATGTTCTACTGGTAATATGCTGTATTTGAAAAATACATTAATAGTATTCATGTCATAAGATGGTTTCTTACCATAAAAAAAAAAAAAATTTGTGAATATTTGAACGTAAACAATTTTATGATTTTCAAAGGTATATTAGATGATCATTAACATAACGTAAACAACTTTTCTTTGATGTCCTCAAAGCCTCTATCAGTTTGTCACTGATGCGAAGTTTGAACGAGACACTCAACTGTCAATGAAATCAAGTGTCAAATCGAGCACTACATGTTTATCACATGTTTGCACCCGAGAAAAGTAATGAATTAAAACTTCAATGCTGAATGAAATGATTTTTTTTCTGGGCCCAGTTATAAACAATTATTGCATAACTTGTAGTGTTCTCTAATATCTTTACAATTATTTTTTTACAAGGACTATATCTTTTAGTAGGTATACTGCTTGTTTGCCTGTCTCTGTTTGTGTGTGTGTGTGTTTGTTTATCATAGTTATACCTACGGGGAAAACGTTCATTTGAATAAATATTTATAATTTTATTATTTTAGGAATTTTATTTTACCACTAAGGAAAGTAGATAGAAGATCACTTTTTAGAATTGAATATATACATTCCCTAATTTTTAGACACTATTAAAGAATTTTAGGATTGTTTGCATTTTTCGTTAGAAATTTGCATTTTTAAGAATTTAAGAATAAGCTATTCATACTGTAACTTATTAGACTATTGATCATGTAGAATTTAAGAATCATCATCACACCATATCTTCTCATGACAAAAATGAGCAGTAATACATCTATTCATACTATAACTGATTAGACTTTACCATACTGTGTAGCTCACGGAAATATATTGTCAAACACCGCTAAATATCATGTTGGCATAAAGTCTACCAGTATTATATCGCAATGACAGCCTGAGTGTCGACTTCTTTGGAAGTATTCACCACATTATTAAGTTAATTATTACCTAAAACGAGGATGAACGTGGAAAATTCAAAGGAATAATTTGCCATAGCATGTAAGTCCACTTGAAATGTTCTGAACCTTTACCAATTTTACATCTAGCGAACGATTTTGACAACGTTGTGAAGTCTTCAATTAGATTTCCTAGAAGGCATTTGGTTCACATTTTTCAATCACTATTACTATAGGTATCATTAATCTTATGAGTATGAGTTTGGATGATTTCTCTTTACATGTTTAGTTTAGTATTAAAATGAATATCATTCTGTCCAAAATAGTTAATGAGTTTGATAGAGTAGCACTTTAGAGAGAATCATAAAGACTCTAATTAATCACTTTTATTTTGATTTTGAATGATAATGATAGCTATTTTTCAAACATCAATAATGAGTATTATTACTACACATACACATTTCTCTTCTTGATTCCCCTAAACCAAATAACCCCCTTCATTTGAATGTAATTCTTGCTCCAAATGTGCCTTTTAAATTTCAATTGCGTACTTTTTTTTTTCCTTCTATAAATATTCCACTACTATTTTTGTTTATAAAAAGAGTTGATACTTACAGTTTAGTTCTTGTATTTCTTATGCCGTTCCCCGCATAAAAAACTTGAATGTTTTTAGAAGTAAATGTACAAAAATTACCGTTGAAGGATTTTAAACTCATAACTGTACATTTGTACGGTACTTCTTGTGTAATTTTGCCACATAAATCAAGGAATCACATAAAACTGAATATAATAGAGATTATATTTTATCAAAATTTTAATTGTTCAGTCCATAATTTTTTTACAGAGTTTTCAAAAAGAACTATAATGCTCACTGGAATCCCGACTCCACTCAAATTCAAGTTCTTCCTATTTCCTCCTCCCCTCCTTTCCCCTTCCCTCCTCTCTATCGTTTGTTGTCCCGTGGCACATACATTTTATTTCCCTTCCTAACACTCTAGCTTCATGATACAGATTGTGTGATTGTAAAACTACGGAAATTAACACACACAGATTAGGAGGAGAAGATCAAATTCAAAAAATATTAGCATATATATTTTTTATTTAAATGGACAAAAATGATGTTCACGTGACGAAATGACCATTTTGCCCTTGAACCGACAAAATTTATAAAATAATAGCTATTAATCCGAAAATTCACAAAAAAATTCATAGACATGTATGACAGTACAAATTATGCCTTTAGAATCCAAGAATTGGTAAAGAATACTTACATGCTAAAATTACTATTTTGCACCTGGAGTAGTTGACTTTATCCATTTTACCCAAAAATCTAGATTTAACCCTGAAAGTAGAAAAATGCCCCAATGTTTGAAAAATAAATGGTGTGTAAAAATTTGTTGTTTATGAATCGTGCTCATTTAATCGAGTATAACTGGAGTTCTATTCAACGAAATTTCACAACTTTGGTACTCTTGGGAACTAGACTCCATTTACTACAATTTTTGTGAGGATAAGAAGTCTAATTTGGACCATTTTGAGGCAAACTTTGACCACAATTTGATTCAATCACAATTTTATTTGTGAAGAACTAGGTTTTCAACTTATCTAAGTATCGATGATTAACTTAATACAACTTTTAGTATATAATTCACATGAGTATGATCTTTACATGTTTAGAAATTACAATTCAATTACAAATTTCATGAAGAATATAATTTCATTTCTCAACCAAAGCACATTTAAAATTAGCCCTCAAATTTGTACTTCATCAACCCTAGTTGCACAAGATTGATTTTTTATCCAATATCTTAAGAATTGTGGCGTTAATCCACAGAGAATGAGGGCATGTATGTTATGCCATTAGAAACCACAATGATTCCAATTTCTAACACAAAATGAATCATCCAATTATATGTTTTAATACAAAGTTACACTCAATTTACTACAATTGTTCATGAGTGGCTATTTAATGGTTCTTCAACTATAGTTTATTCAATTCGACATATCTCAATTTATACTCAAAGAAAAATCATGATCTTAACATCCTTATAAACTATATTCAACATACAACAAATTCCTAGGCATTATGTCATGATTTTAACCATAACCTTGTTTAAATTCCACAATAACTTATGTTATTTCTAGGTTATCAATTCAAATGAGTTCTTTAGGTTCATCCATTTCCACCTTAGTTTATCCAAGCTCCTAGTAAGGTTTTCTTGTCTCATCATCAAGCATACAATTTTAGAGATTTGTTAATACATAATTCAACTCTAGAAACCCAGAAAGGTTACCCGTCTAGCTAGTACAACCACTCTTCTCTAGCTTTCTTCTACACCCCTTTTCACTTGTGTTGCTTTTGTGAAAACCCTAACTTGGGAATAGTGCCTTAGGGATTTACTATTTAAATTTTATTATTACATGTAATTTCATGCATATTATTCTGAATTAATGCTAGTTGTGAAAGGATTTCCATTTCGGAAAAAAAAATTCAAAAGAAGAGAGAGAAAACACCGTGAGTGTGTGTTAGTGTGTGTTTTGTGTAAAATGGAGTTTTAAACCACTTTCATGATTTTCAAATATTTGACATTCTCAACTTTCACAATTTCAAGTATTAACTTGGAAAAAAAAATAATAATAGGTTTTACGCTAAAAACACTTTTGCGTAAAAACTGCCCGTTCGACGTTTAACCGTGTATTTCAATTAATAACTTCATTAGTAGACTTTAAACCACTCTTAAACACACCTAAACAAACCATGTGATGAAGGACACATAACCCTAATCTCATTCCATGAATTAAGGGTTGATTGCCTCCTAACCACCACTACAAGAAAATTGACTTTTTGTGACAACTCAAAGTCGTCATAGAAGCCCAAAAAGTCGTCACTATAATCTACAGTGACAACTTTTTCTGCTGTCACAAGGTTGTCACAAATTCTATGTCACAAAAGGCTCATTGTGACAACCTTAAAAAGTCGTCACAGAAGCATAGTCATCAGTGACGAGCAAAAGTTGTCACAAATTGTCGTCAGAAAAACATAGTCATCAGTGATGAGTAAAAGTTGTCACAAATTGTTAACAGTTTGTGACGACTTTTCTTGTCACAAATTCACCTCTAATTTTGTCATTAATATAAGAGAAGTCGTCACAAATATTACTCGACAGTGACGACTTCTTGTTGTCACTGTAGTCGTGTTCATTAGTGACAAGAATGCTTGTCACTGATGAAATTTGCACTTAGTGACAACATTAGCAGCTTGTCACAGAAACATGCCATTAGTGACGACATTAATAGTGTTGTCACAGAAGCTTGACACTAGTGAAATTTGCACTTTAGTGATAACATTAATGATGTTGTCACAAAAGTATTGCATCAGTGACGACACTAGTAGCCTTGTCACAGAAACATGTCATCAGTGAAATTTACACTTAGTGACAACATTAGCAATGTTGTCACAGAAGCATAGCATCAGTGACAACATTTGTAGTATTATCACAAAAGCATGGCATTAATAAAGTTTGCACTTAGTGACAATATTAGCAAAGTTGTCACAGAAGCATGGCATCAGTGATGAGATTAATTATGTCATCACAAAAGCATAGTATCAGTGACAAGAATTGTTGTCACTAGTGGAACTTCTTGCTGTTAAAGAGTTATTTTGTGATGATTTCTTGCCACTTATTCACCTGTACTTTTTTTTATTTATAATACAAAAGTTGTCACGAATATGAACTCAATAGTAACACAAAAATTACAGCTCGATTAATGCCGTAATAAATAGTGATAAACGTGCAAAACTTTCAAATAGATATAGATGAGTTCATAAACATCTGCAAATCCATCAAAATATACACGAACCATAATATTTACAAAATTGACATCAATTTAAGTACTAGTGTTATTATCCATCATAAATCCAAAAAGATGGACTACATTTAAGGTGAAAAACAAAATATAAAGCAACTATCTCCTCAAATTGATGCCATCTTCAAATTCGCATCCAAAAGGCAGCTTTCTAACAGCATTGCACTGCAATTTAAATGCAATACGAAGGGTGAGAAAATGAACAAAAAAAGCTACACAAAAAAATGAAGAAGAACATAAATAAGCAACAAGACAACTTAAATACAAATACATATCATAACCTCCTCAAAGAGTGCATCAGTACCCTTTTCCTACCAACAGCAGGTGAATGTGATGAAGCTCATTGTTCCACTTATTGATATTTCTATTGCAAATACATACAACCATAATAATTTCACCTTTTTCAAAGAAGCAAACCAACAAGTAGAGATCTCTAACCAAAGAAGTTCAAAAGACTAATTATCACTATAAACACATTTTCCAGCATCCCAAGTCAATGCAATCCTCAAAAACACCCAACAAAGAGCCAACTGGTGGAAATCTAAACTGGGCATTCATAGCATCAACAAATACAAGTCCAAATCTAAGCTAAGATTTTGCTTTCCAACTCCAGCTGCCCTGCTTTGTTGAAAATCCCTTAACCAGATGATAACAACAAAAGGGTTTTACTTGCAAAGAGAGCACAAGTACATAGAATACTGAAAAATGTAAATGAAAAATTAAATGTGATAATTGTTGTGCTAGTATCAGTTATAGAATATGAGCAGGATAAAGAAGGAATGATGGAGTTATTAGTGGTAGGAGATGAGAAAATACATTAGAAACAATAAAAGAGAGGCATTGAGAGGTGTAAACTAACCTCTTAAAAACTTAGCTAGCAATTTAGGAAGCATTGTCTTTTTATCACCATCAGGAAACAAATTTGCAAAAACAACATTATGACTAAGTGAAAAATCCACAAGACAAAAAAGGGTTGATTGCAGTGAAATACTCAAATTCAATATTATATTTTGGACAATTGAACTTTGATTCATAGGAATTATTTCTTGAGTTATATGACAAGTGTTGAAGTTAAACTAGGTTCCGAGCAATGTGCCATTTATATGTTTACAATATAAACTCGCATTAGACACTTAGTTAGTACATTAATGGGAGTACTTGTACGGTAAACAAAAGAGAAGGAAAAGTGTGGGAAACCAGTAAAAAAGGGCCAGCCTGAAGGCTTAAAGGCATGCAAAGTTTGACTGAAAAATAAGTTGAAAATAAGAAGCACAAGGTGTCAAGCTTTTGGGGTTTAATGGCAAACTTAGTAGGTGAAGCAAGCACCTCATGTGCAGCCAACTTAATAGCTTCATTAAATGAGATAAGAGCAACAGAAAATGGGGAGAAAAAATGGACCCAAAATCATGCAAGAAGGAAGGAGAATAAAAGAAATAAAGCTTGGGCTGAAAATTTGAAAGTAGGAGGTGGCCAATGAGAGCATGAGCTGGCTTTGTGTGGTGAATTGAAGCCTTAAACAGGTTGGTGAAGTGGACCGCTAACCATAAAAATAGTTTAAGGTCTGATGGTTGAAGAAAAACCAAAGGGAAAGAAAGAAAAAAGGGCTGAAAATCGTGAGAAAAATAGAGAGGAAATTCTGGTAAAGAAAAACTGGAAATTGGAAGAAGCTTGAAGGTAACATTTCTCCTTTAACCTCTTGACCAATTACATGTGTTGTTTAGCCAAGTATAGATCATAATCAGTGAGAAATGAGGCTTTACATGCTGAATGGAAGGTGAAAATATAGTAGAAATTAGGAAGTGATGAGCCAAGAAAGAGTAAATATGCATAAACCAGTAAAACAGTCACCTCTGCGCAGCTTTCGAAAACCAGCCATAACTTTCTGTAGAAAATTCAAAATTGGATGCCGTTTGTTGTGATAGAAACTAGATTCAAGGTCACTTTCATGGTATGAAAATCATGTTTTGATTCATTTTGTATAGATACCAGAATTGTTTGGAAATTGCCTGAAAATCTGGACCTGCAAAAAACAGGATTGGTGAAGTCTTAACTTGTAAGCCAATTTTCAGCTTTATATGATTCGGATATGAATTTGAGCCCTTCATAAGAGTTTTAGTTCTTGGATTTTAGTTTCCATTCATGTAAATATCATGTTCATACGACATATATCCTGATCAATATGCCAAATTGAAAAACAGCACCTGCCTGAACTGAAAATCTGGTTTTGCACAAGGCAGGTTTGCCACTGGGTTGGATTGTGGCTGCATTTTGACTCGGTTATGGTTTTTATTTTTAAATTATTCCTTCTGAAAAGTTGTAGAAAATTGAATCTAGTTTCCAACGGTACCAAGATTGTAGCATTTGAATGAGTATAGCTCAAGTTATGCTCAAACGAATAGACCCTGCATAATCAGCCATAGGAGGATCTGCGGGAATGAAGCCCAAGGCTCCACCCACGTTTCCTTCCAGATTGCTCCTACTAGGATAGTTTTCTTGGTTCATTGGGACTCTATATTGCAGGGGTTTGGACTTTTTCCATGGTATATCATTAGGTATGTGTTATTAAGCTAATTGTAGGCGTATGGTTTAGTTGTTTCTAAATGAGTTAATTACACTTTGTACGTAAATTTGATGGATTGGTAACTCAAGCTACTTGAGTTGGGATTATGGAAGGTTGAATGATAAATTTTATGAACCTAAAGCCAAGGTGAGGACTTTCTTATACTAATTAACTTTCTAATCATTCTCACATACATTTTCATTATCTCTCACATTCTGCTCTTTCTCACATACATCTTCTCACACAAAAAATAGTACGTTGATCATTAAACTTCTAAATTACCTCGTTCACATTCTGGCAATCCTAGAGCCTTCGTTAAGCCTTCCATATAGCCTAAGATCCATCCACGATGGGGCTAGTAATTGTGGTATTGTCAAACACCCATTTCCTCACCTCCCCTAATCTTGACACACCTCCTATTTCCATACATTAATAAAAGAAAAGAAGAAAACAGGGGAAAAAAATAAAAAGCTAAAAGGGGAATCCTAGAACACAACAACAATTTGCATATCGAAGAAGCCATACAAGAATGGATGGACAATCAATGTATCAAGGAGAGGGAACGATGTGCGGGATGACGCTTGCCTTACAGTTCATTATTGTTCGTGGCAAGACCCGTAACACAACTACTGCCAAAACTTTCATGAAGGAGACAGCACTAGATGAGTGGTCAAAGCCATGGAGGGAAAGGGGTATTGCAGTTGAGGTCTATTCCAGGATTTTGTTTCTCTTTGCAAAAGGATGCCAAAGAGTTACTATGGGTTGGAAAATTGGCTCACTGGAGGAATCAGGTAGCCAGAAGACCGGAGTTGGTAGTTGGTGCATGACTTTATGTGCTTGTATGAACAGTTGGATTTCATATTCAGCTTACTTGTGTGCCCAACTAAAAACCCAACCTGTCTAGAAAATTCTTGGATTGTCCATCCACCGCAAAACTAACCCATAGCCCACCACTTCACAAATTCATCTAATCATTCTTATTTTGACCACCACCGCATCTAAAAAATGCCACCTTCTAATATCAACTCATTGTATCATCCATCAAAAATTGTATTTTTTGTGCTCAAATGTAGCTAATCAACTGTTATTATCTCTACATTTAAGCACAAACTAACAAACATAATAGATCTTGAGTAACTGAAAACCAAAGATGCAATTTTTCCTCCTTTTTTTGAATATCTTAGATCAATCTCCACAATAATACAATAATTTCTTTAACACCAAAGAACAAAAGTGTTTTATTTAATGCAGAAATTAAAATATAATTTATGGTGAACATTCTAAGCCAAACATAAAAATACAACTTGGATTAATTTCATGCAATTAAATCAAGTTATGAATAAATGAAATACCACTAATCCAGAAAACTAGAAAAAAAAAAAAACTAAACAAGATCCACACCAAGCAAAATTATTTTCCCAAGTTTTCACTTTTAGAGTAATATTTTTACTGCCATAATCATTTATGATCTATCACAGTCAGTCATCAACTATTTTTATATAATTAAATCTTTACCTTTGTAGAAGTCTTTCATTTGCGTAGCTCTTTCATTTGAGCAATCAACTCTTCATACAGCCCTCTTATCTCAAGTTGCTGCTCTTGCAAGTTCTTAATTACCTCCTTTTGGGCATTGAATTCTTCAACCATCACTGCAGCTCGTTCCTCTGCCGCATCTGCCCTTTTCCGATGCTCCTCAATTTCACTTCTCAAGCGGTCAATCTCTACTGATTGCTTCTTGGCTGCACTGTGGCTACGGAGCTGTCCAGGTATGTAACCAAGTTGTTGCTGACAAATTTCCTTGCTAGTCATTGAAGTTGTACCTGCCAACTCTTTCATTGTTGCCTAGACAAGTAAAGCATTATAATGTTGCAATCTTAAGGCACGTCACAAGTAAGAAAAATTAAATATAAATAGATTGAAATATCTTACCAAGGTATTTGTTGCTACATCATTTACCAAGGACCCCTGTCTTCTTCGATGTGCGACTAAGCTCAAATAGATCTATCTCCGAAAGTTCTATACCATCCTTCCTTTTCTGTCAAAATAATCAACATGTCTTTTCTTAAACAAATGCATAAGAATGAAAATAACGAACATCTTCAAACAAAAGAACTAGATTACCTTTTCTTCAACAACTCTTGCAAGAGACTTTGTCCCCACAGTAGTATGGCTTTCATTCTTGGCACGATTTATTTTGTTACGGTCACTAACTTTCTATAATAGACAAACAATTAAGAGATTACTAAATATTTCAACCGAATTCAAAAGTGTAATAAAAATGATTCAAGTATGAAACTATACCTTGAATTCTTCACTTGCAAAGTAGTTGCACAACCATTTCCAATCATCCGGTGGAACACCTTCAGGAACATGACTGATTGCTTGTTCCTTTGTATCAAAAGTCAAGAAATACTTGTGCAACCGATACCGGTGATTTCGGTATAAAATGCTCAGCTGCCTATCCACAGCAGCTTTAGAAATGGCATTTTCCTCAAACCGAAAGTCATCCTACAAGATAATATAACTTGATCATATTCAAATAAAAGTCATCCTATACAAATAATGCAATCTAATAATATTCAAATAAAATTTACATTACAAGTTATATGCAACTAAGTACATAAGTAAATTACTGGAATATAAGTATCAAATTGATGTGTTTCAATAGTAATTTAAGAAAAAGCCAAGTACCGTAACCGTCTTGTATATGCTTTCTCGATCCTCAGATGGCATATGTGCCCATTTGTCAACATTCAACTTCCCAAACTTTCTCACAACACAGCCACTCTCACTAATGAAGTATTGAGAATCCCTTCCTATTATACGCCGAATATAAGGATCAACTTCAATAGTGAGAGTCTCGTTAGCGTCTCTCCTTCTGGCCAATGTAACATTCCTAGTACGCCCCTTCTTTTTGATAGTTGCACATCTATAATTACATTTAATTTCAAAAATTTAGTTGACTATGTCAACATAACGATAGGTAAAAGAAATTAAACAAAAAAAAGCAAGTTATAGCAAAAATATAGAACTAAAAATTTCATAAAAACTTAGTACCAGTGCTGCCATTTTGACCATCATCAGAAGATAAAATGGTCTCATTTTTCAGCTAGATGCATGTGATTCAGAAGTTGGAGGGTGCATAATATTTGAAGCATCCGGCTGACTTCGAGGGGAAGATGTTGGAGTCACAAACGCAGGAGTGCCATTTGAACTTGTACTTCCAGTACGAGTATGCTGCTCATTGCTTCTACCTAAATTTGCTTGGACAAGTTGTTGCTTATTCTGGATTTGTCTTCTAAGTGCCTGCCCTTTTCTTCCAGGTCCAGCCATCTGAAACCAACAAACATAGACCAAAAAAATGATTAAAAAAATCAATTTAGTGTAAATATAGTATTCTTATCTACCGTAATAAGCAAAATCCAATTAAAAAAGATGACAAGGGCATATTGAAAAATTAATTAACTAACAATCAGGTAATAGTAAATTTATTAACTTCAAGTATTATATCAATATAACCTAGTCTGAATCAGTGTCATTGTCACTAAGAATATCCTCGTATTCTTCATTATGACAACCCTCATATTCATCAAGTTCTTCGTCATCATTAATGAAGTCTTCAGTCAGCTAGTTTATTGATGATTTTTGACTTGTCAGCATGAACAATAGATGAAGGTACAGATTTTAATGGATTGCTCTCTTCTCTTGAGAGTGGCGGGGGATTATCGAGGTCTATTATAATAGAGAGTTCCCCTTGTGCTTCCTCTTGATACATCTCCTCAACTACTGGCTCTTTGTTTAAATGTTCAGGAACATCATAACAGTTTCGCAGGACTAAATCTTTCAACTACAAACCAATTTCTACCTAACTTCAGGTCTTGAACATAAAACACTTGTTCCACATGTTGAGGAAGGACATAAGGCTGGTCTTGGTACCATCTCCGTGATGAATTGATACTTGTGATACCCCATTCTTTGTCTATTTGCATGCCAGAACTATCATCAATCTTCCACCAATCACACTTAAATAAGATAACCTTTTTCTTCCCAAGGCAGTACCTCACTTCCATAATTTCTTTGATAACACCATAAAAATCAATGATATTGTTACCATGCTCGCCTTTCACTACAATACCACTATTTTGTGTTTTTCTCTCTTTTTCACGGTCTTCAGTATGAAATCGGTACCCATTAGCAATGCAACCTGTGTACTTGCTAACTCTATTATCCAGACCTAATGCCAATGAGCGAAATTCATCATTGCAAGGCTGAGGACCATATAAGACCTGGTGAAAGATAAATTATATTAACATAAGATATGATATTAAACTATAAACATAAGAAGTCCAAAATTTAAAACTATAATCACCCTACACGTTCTTTGAACCATTCGGAGAATTCCTTATCGTGTCTTTGGTCTACATTGTCAGTGCTTTCTGCTTCTAATTTGCATTTGTGTTCACTTAAAAAAAATTAAAACTAAGATTAGCATCATGTGTCAGTTAATACATAAAATATAATTTATTTAAGGTCAAAGTATTACTTTATGTAGTCTTCAAGCTCATCGCAATTATTTAGCAAAAAAATGTGGACTTTTGCTAATTCTGAATCAGGTAAATAATCCCGTTTGGGCCCTCCAAATGGACGACTAGAGCATGAAAATATTGACAAGTGGCCAGAATTGTCAGTTGTTTCATTATTACGCTCAGGCCTGTTGAATATTGTCTCGACATTGTCCAAGTACATAGAACAAAATGTTAAGCATTCTTTGTCTATGTACCGCTCGGCAATACATCCCTCCGGTCGAGCCTTGTTCTGAACATAATTTTTCAGTGTTCCCATTTTCCTATGTTTAATTAAAAAAAAGTATTTTTCAAATGACAAATTAAATATCTAAATAATTTACTAATTCATAAACACCATATAAAATTCCATACCTCTCAAATGGGAACATCCAACGGTATTGCGCTGGGCCAGCAAGGATAGCTTCAGCAGGTAGGTGAACCATCAAGTGTAACATTATGTCGAAGAAAGCAAGGAGGGAATAATCTCTCTAATTTACACATTATCACTAGGAATTTGTCTATCACATTCCTCGAGTACATCCCTATGCAATGTTCTGGCACACAACTTCTTGATCAAATCACTTAATTGAAATAGCACTTGACGAACTTCTTTGGTTAAACTTCCACGAATTGCAAGTGGGAGTATTCTTTGAATGAAAATGTGGAAGTCATGGCTTTTCATTCCCGAAATCTAGAATTGTCCATTCTTTATGCACCGAGAGATATTTGAAGCAAAGCCATCCAGGATATTTGACAGAAGACAAGAAATCACACACTTTTGTTTTCTCCTCTTTTGTCAGGTGGTGGTAGCAAGCAAGTGGCATAATATAAGAATCACCAGCTAGGAATCAAGTGCAACTCCTTTTTTAAGCCTAATTCCTTCAAATCTTTGCGACACAACCAGTTGTCTTTGGTTTTACTATCAATATCCATTATAGTGGCAAAGACACTCTCAGAAACATTCTTCACTACATGCATGACATCCAGATTATGCCGAAGTTTCAGGTCTGACCAATAAGGCAAAAGGAAAAAGCAACTCTTTTTGGTCCAATTTAGACCACTATCTTCACGTTTACGCTTCCTTGTTTTCATTTGCTGACAGGGTTTTCCCAAATTGTATTTCAATATTTTCTATTTGCTCCAAAATTTCTTTTCCAGATAGAGGTATGACAGGATTCCTAAAATCCACTTTGCCATCAAAAGATTTTTTTTCTCGACACCAATGGTGATCAATAGGTAAGAAACGACGGTGCCCTGTGTAACATAATTTTTTTCTATGTTTCAAATGGACACAAGATGTTTCTACCATACAAATTGGACAAGCCTGATATCCTTTAGTACTCCATCCAGATAACATGGCATAGGCAGGGAAGTCATTTATAGTCCACAGCAGAATAGCACGTAGTGAAAATTTCTGACCATTTTGCGCATCATAGGCTTCAATGCCAAGCCATAGATCATTCAATTCATCTATTAGTGGTGCCATGTAGATGTCAAGCTCATTTCCCGGAGATTTAGGACCAGGAATTAACATTGACATGAAAAAGAAAGGATCTCTCATACATTTCCAAGGAGGTAGATTGTACTGGGACAACAAAAACAAGCCATATGCTATAAGTGGTGCTCATGGTCCCAAAAGGATTGAAACCATCAGTTGCAAGGCCTAATCTTACATTTCTAAGATCATGAGCAAAGTCTAGGATACAACCTATCAAAGTGTTTCCATGCTTCGCTGTCTGCTGGATGTCCTCATGCTATCACCATTATCATCTACACGCTTTTCTTTATGCCACCGCATATCCAAAGCTATTTCCTTGTGAACAAACAAGCATTGAAGCCTAGGCTTTAAAGGAAAGTAGCGTAGAACCTTGCGAGGAATTTTTGTACCCTTTGACTTGTATCGAGGTTCATTTGCAATTCTGATTTGGACAAGTGTCCAAATTTGCATATTCTTTGCGAAAGAGGACACAATCATTGACACTATGCATGTATTTTTTCAGCTTGGAATCCCAAGTCCCGAATGGTTTTCTTAGCATCAGAGAAAGACTTAGGAATTGAAGCTTCAGGAGGCAATGCATTCTTAAAAACTTCTAGCAATGAGTTAAATGATTTTATAGTCCACCCATTCATTGTTTTGAGATGCAGTAGAGTGACTATAAAAGATAGTTTTGAGTAAAATTGGTTCCCAGGATAGAGTTCCTTTTTGGCATCTTCCAACAATCTTAGGAAGTTATCAGTTTCATTGTTATTCACATTTGAACTCTCTCCAATATGTTCTTCTTGGCTAAACCAATTTCCCCCCCATTGTGCAGTACCAATGTCATTCAACATATCATTCAAATCTTCAGTGTCAGTATCCTCTTCTTCATCCCCATCTTGATTGCTATTGTTATAAATTTCATGTCGAAATTCTTCACCATGATGTATCCATCTAGTATAACTCTTACGAATTCCAAAAGCAAATAAGTGGTCCTCCACCACGCTTTTTGTATGGTTGCGGAAATTGTTGCATTCTTTGCATGGACATGGAATTTTAAGATGTTCTGACTTTTGAGAATATGCGAATTTCAAGAAATCAGCCACCCCGAGTTTATAAGCCTCATCCTTTCTATTATCAAGTTTCATCCACTTTTTGTCCATGTCCTAAAGTTACCAATCTGAAAAATAAGTTGATAGTGTGCTGCTCTAATATGTAACTAAAAATTATAACCATGTTATGATTAAGTAAAATACTATCCAAACTTAGTTAATGAGAAACAAATATACAAAGAAATGCTCATACATAATCGGGTCCAAATTTAGTCAATAAGAAACAATTTAAGGATTATAATAGCATATATCATTAAATTATATGCCATCTACTACAATGCACTACGCAAAAGATTTGACAAATGCAAAGCTGTTTTTGCTCAACATTCTTTCAAATAAAAGGATTATGATGCACACCAAAATTTTGAAGCAAGTGGCAAAGAGCATTTTGCATTTTTCAGAGGCTAAAACTAATATATTACATGAACAATGTTCGGATAAAAATATTGACAATAAAGTTTTTGTAAGCTTCTTCATATTCCATTTAAAGAAGTCCTGAACATAATTAGTTAACTCACTAAAGATTAAATTTGTTTTCTAGTTGTCTTGGTACTTAGTTTGACAAATAGTTTCCAGCAGTGGGACGTTGAAATAATTGCTCTTACTACCTAATCTTGCAAAGCCTATTGTTATTTTTCTACAATTTGTTTTCTAAGATATGGTTTTACCCTTCTAACTAGATTAAATATGGTTGTTCTTGAACTTTTATTGTTGATAAATAAACATTTATGATGCTGCTACATATTCACGTACTTTTCGAGTTTATACAAATTTTAGAAGGATGGGTCCAAAACATCCCAAGTGCATAAGCAAATAAATAGTGAAAGAATAACATCTAATGATTAGTTAAACAGCTCACATGCTTAATTTTCTAAACTATCCTAACCGTAATATGTGAACTTATCATACTTGTTAGATGCTGAAAAATAAACCACCAGTTTGGAGGGAAAAAAAAGAAGTTCTTTTGAATATGCTTAAGAGAGAAACAAAAGGAAATTTTGGAGTATCCATAGCTTCAATAGTTAATTATGTTAGAAAATATACTGATTTTTGTATCCCAACAATGACATATCACCACAAACTGTTTAGATTTTCTTCAAAAAAATAAACATTGAATCTACTTGTATTTCTTTTGAAAAGAAATAATTGCGAAAGGTAAAAAAAGAAAGGTAGACAAAAGGATATTTTCCATCACATACCATAATCTTAATTATCAGTACAAATAATAAAGAAAGCACAAAAACGTCTAGTTCCATGCATTGCTAACTCAAAAATCAACAATAATATGGTGGTTGATAATTTAGACTAAGTAGACAATAAACTAAAGTAGACAATAAACTATTTCAGAGTCTCAAAAATCTCCTCAACTACATACTCCTAAAACAATAATTAAAACAGCAAAATTGTATTAGGAAAAGTTTTTGTACCACATGCTAGGAAGAACCCTTGAAAAAAGTCCAAGATCTCTCCAGAATATCTCGTCTTCCACAAGACAATTTAATAAGCTATAGCCAAAGGCTTTTGAGATCCCTGCAAGTTAATCACTAGAAAGATTACTGCAAATCAAAGGAATGCAAGTACTATAATAAACACAGTAATATGATCTATATGTATATGATAATGCGAGACACCATGCATAACTAACATAAGATGGACTTAAATTTACTATGATACCCCGTAAATAGAACTCTTATTATGGAAATGTATGCACTTTAAATTAAAACTCATCTAACACTTAAGGACAACTTTAGCCAGCTACCCATAACTAAATGTTTGCATGGCTAGGTAGTTATTTGATTCATGTGCAATAAACGTGCTACAATACAAGCAATATGCTTAAATCATATACAATAACACTAATTGGAATTAGGATTCTTTTTGGATACCATTTACTCCTATCAAAGATTAGATGCATTCTCAGTTATCACTTATCACTTGATAATTGACTACCTTTCTAGGATTCAGGCTCACCTGCTCATTTCATCTAATTCTCAAATATCCAAAGGACCAAACAGCTACTCCTCTATGTCTAGCCTATCTTGTCTAGCTAGCTGCAATAATGTTGGAAGAAACTCTACGATGTATTTCCTTCTGATTTAATTGATTACACCTTTATATGATATGAGAAAGAAGTTATAGTAATGCTCCCCGAATCAGGTACTCTAAAAAGGACTCGAATCCTGAAGCACTACAACTCTACATGGGCAAGTTATTGAACAAATACAACATAATTCATTATCAATCATCATTCGATGGAGCCACTGATTATCACTCTTTGAACAACTTGAGATTGGAAACAGAAATTTGCCTATGAGAAAAGTTTCCATAGGAAGTTTCGTTGTTGCAATTGGACTATTGTTCTTCGCTAACCTAGATATACAAATCTTACAACGCAATTGTAAACTGATCAGAAATCATACAAATTTAGTGAAATAAATAAATAAATAAATATAAATGATGAGAGGAACATGGCTGCACAAGTACAAAAGCCACCAGAAAACAACATTCAAACTCCATATCATTGTAATTAGTCATGTTCCCTAGCAATTTCCATCAACTTAAGGTCAGAAGCTATAGACTAAGAAGAATGGGATTACGACATACAGACAAGTAACCAGAATAAATAGAAGAAAAGGAAAATCCTGGTCTCTGGTCCATGTTACTTTTCTACTGATTTGTGCCTTGAGATTTAACAACAGTTATAAAGTAGCATGTCATCTACTTACATTCCTGCTAATTCCTAATTCCTTAATTTCCATCTTACGAATGAAACCCAAGCAATAAGGCAGGTCATGAATAGAAAACAAAATTTCAAGTGAAAATCACACAAACATTGCCAAGTACACCATTTCAAGTAAGTCAAAATTGAAACGGCAAAACAAACAAACCAAAATTGAGGGACTTACAACTGCTACCACTTTTAATCAACGTTTCTTGTGCCTCTTCACAAAAGGAGAGTTCTTGGCATCCTCATCTGCCAAAAACAGATCAGTCAATCATTCAAGACAAAAAAGAAAAATGATAAAATTATGAATGATACTACTATATATGAATAAAGACAACAATAAGTAAAGAAATGGAAAATAAGGTAAACCAGTGAGGATGAAAGACAAAATACCATGTAAGCCCTAAAATTATCCACGAAAATAACCCCTAAAAAAATTCTTCATCAGCTGGGTCATTTAACCCCCTAATGTCACTTGGAATTGTTCCTAAACTTGATGCCACCTTCATAAGAGTGGAGAGACAAGCTAAATTTGGACAATTTAGTGGGATTGGAGTGGGATTGGAGTCGGATTAGAGTGGAAAAGCTAGGAGTTTATATAGAAATAGTGCGAGCAGAGAGAACGAGTGAGTGCCCTTCTCTACTAGACGAAATCATCTTCTTCAATTTTCTCGTCTTACAGCTGATCGGAAGCTTTGCTCGAATTTCAGGTGAGAAAGAAAGAAGAGATAGCGTAGGAGGTGGCCAGAGAGAGGGGAGAAGATTTTGTCTAAATTTGGCTAAGTGTTTTCCCACCTAAACACCGTCCAATTTTTGTCCAAATTTTTGTGTTCCCTCTTTTAATTTCTTACAACTATTTCGTCCCTCTCTTTCCTCATGTATCTTTCCTTTTTTTTTTTTTTGTTCTTTTCCTCATCTATATGTGATTAAGCTTTTCTATTATTTGAAGTTTTCTTTTCTTTTTCCACAAATTATATTAAAATCATCTATTCAAAACCTCATATACAAACTAATCCTTACCGCGGGGGGCTTCGCCCCCCGGCCCGCCCTTCGCTCCACCACAGACCTCAATTTTTTTTTCCATTTTTTCTCTTTTTTTTTCTTTTTTTTCTCCCAAAAATATGGGGTCGAGTCATAATTCAAGCACTCAACAAAAAAATAATTTTATGATTAAAAAATTATTTTAATGAAATTTTTTTGGTACTCATTTTATGGTTATAGCAATTATGTACAAGTGACATTTTGATGATCACTTTAGTTGATCAAATAATCAAAATAATTTGCTAATACATGTGTTGAACCCATTTGGTACAAATACTAGTTCATTAATAGTAAACAATGTAATTAAGGATGACAATTTATCCGTATTGGATCAACATGTTAACGACACAATTGGAAACGGATCGGTTTGGGTCATGCAGGTTGACACGTTAACCACACAAAGGGTACATACATGCACATATATATACACACATACAGAAATACCAGGTGCATTTTACATGAAATATCAATGATGGCACTCATTCCATCAGTAAGATCGAGTGACACTGTTATCAAATTTTTGTAATGGTTAACTGTCTCTTTACCTTTTCTTAGGATTAAGGTTAACAATCACAACTTCTTTTCCTCAGTCTTACGATCCATGCTTGACGGTCACTGCGCTCCTTCCCCCTCCCACTTCTACCTTACGATCCATAGTCATTAATTTATTCATCTCATTGTAGTACACCTAGATCGCTAATTTAGGCACATAAACTCTTTGGAGCTTTTGAGTGAAGCCTCAGAAGCCAAAGTCACTGTAGTCCTCCTACGATTAAGCATACCAACTAATTTCAATTTTAATTCTCCATAGATTGTTGGTATCTAGTAAGTATAAAAGTAAGTAAGTAGTTAATAGTTCTTTTTCTAAAAATAAAAAAAAATGACCTTCTGATTCAATATTTAGTAAAACATAATTTTCTTATTATTTATAATACATTAAGTAGTCATGCTTAATTTATGTTCAAAACTTTATAATTTATTTGATTACAATTCAATAATTAGTGTCAGTATGAGCATAATAATCATGTAAATTGTAATGCTTTTGTTTATGGTGCTTTATCTTGTGAAGTAGCTACAGGCTTATTTTCTCTTGTCAAGGGACTAAATTGCAAAACTGAGGGTGTCATATTACAATTAATGAAATTATTTTATCATATATGGGGCCCAATTGCAAAAGACAGGTAGCCATAATAGACATAATGAAATTGGTTTATCACATATGACCTAACTTGCAAAACACAGGATGCCATAGTAGGATTAACGAAATTGGTTTATTATATTTGATAAATTGCAAAAATCAGGATCACATGGTGGAATTAATGAACATATCCTTTAGACATTAACAATAACTTGTCGTCATTGAAATGTGTCAATTGTGACTACGAAACCATGTTATCACTAACAACAATTTACTTGAACTCATCTAGGGACGACACCAATGTCGTCATTGAAGTGACTCAATTGTGACAACATACACGTGTTGTCACAAATAAAAGTCCACTTGAGCTCATTTGTGATGACATCAAATGTCGTCACTGAAGTGTGTCAACAGTGACGACTATAATGTTGTCATTGATGACCAGCCAATTTAAACTCATCTGTGACGACACCAATGTCGTCACTGAAGTGATTTAACTGTGACGACATACACGTGTTGTCACTAATAACTAGTCCATTCGAACTTATTTGTGACGACACCAAATGTCATCACTGAAATGTGTCAACAGTGACAACTACAATGTTGTCACTGATGACCAGTCTATTTAAACTCATCTGTGACGACACCAATGTCGTCACTAAAATGATTCAACTGTGATGGCATACACACGTTGTCACTAACAAGCAGTCCGTTTGAGCTTATTTGTGACGACATCAAATGTCGTCACAAAAGTGCGTCAACAGTGACAAGTATCATGTTGTCACTGACGATTAGTCTACTTAAACTCATCTATGACGACATCATTGTCGTCACTGAAGTGATTCAATTGTGATGACATATACATGTTGTCACTAATAACTAATGTACAGGAGCTTATTTGTGACGACACCAAATGTCGTCACTGAAGTGCGTCAACAGTGACAACTATTATGTTGTCACTAGCAACAAGTCGACTGGAACTCATTTGTGATGGCATGAATGTCATCACAGATGTGTATCAATTGTGACGACCATTTATTCTTGTCACTAATGAAAATTCTACTTAAGCTCATTTGTGACGACATAAGATGTTGTCATAGAAAATCTCGTTTTAGTGACGACTTTTTCTTATGTTGTCACAAAGTCAATTTCCCGCCATGCTATTGCTTGGGCGCCACACCATTTTGTGACAACCTGATCCTAGGTTGTCACTAATGACTAGTGTATTTGAGGTCATCTGTGACGAGATCGAATGTCGTCACTGAAGTATATCAACTGTGACGAAGTTTTTCGTTGTCACTAAGATTGTTGTCACAAAAAGTCATTTTTCTTGTAATGCACACTTGTTGGATGATTTCAAGCCAAGTAAAAACCTTTTCCATTTTCTTTCAATTTTGGCAGCAATTTCCTTCCATTTTTACCCTTGAAATTTCGTGCCTTATAGCTGCAATTGGCAGCCAAAATATCTCATTTGCATCATTCAAACAGCTCACAAAAACTCAAGCCAAAACAAGAACTCTAGCAACCAAGAACTTCAAACCAAATTTCAGCTTTCATCTCTTCAGTCCAGTCCGAATTTCAGCAGCTTTTGGAGGAGGTTTTGCACCAGTCAATTGCACCTAAAACTACCTAGCATCTTGTGATACATATCTCTCAAACTAACTTGCAAAAATGAGCACTTAAATTTCTGTTTTTATAACAAAACAAAACCGGGCAGACTTGAAGAAAAATTCCAGCTTTACACTTCAGTTTTGCAACCTGATTTTATGGACTGTTTTACTCCATCTTGCACCATTTATTTCCTGCAATTATTAGCTACTTAGATGCTTTATATAATGCCTTAATTGCCCTAGAAATGTTGGAGGATTTGGTAGATGATTTGGCTAGATAATTGGCTACCTAACTTGAGCTATAAAACTGAAATTCTGGTGCTGTTTTACAAGCATGCTGGCCGAACTTCTTGCTGCCATTTTTCTTGATATTTTGCATCATTTTTATGTCATTTGATCTTCCAAGAACCTAGATATTAGTATAGTTATTTTTTATTGCAAGTTAGACCCTTAACTTATTAGCTATATTTGTTTATGTCTTGATTAGTTTTACTTATTCCACATAAGTCCTAAAAATATCTAAACCCTAATAGTATTTCAAAACCCTAAACCCTAAATCCTAAACCCTAATAGTGTTTCAAAACCCTAAACCCTAAACCTTAAACCCTAATAGTAGTTGTAAACCCTAAACCCTAATAGTAAACCCTGATAGTGATTTTCTAACTTTATACCTAATTAAGTTTCCTTTCTTTTAGAAACTAGTTTTTGATGCGAAACCTTAAAATGTTTACTTCAATACTTTTAAACTAAAACTATGTTTATATAAGGTTTAGTTTCGAACTACTTATATTATACTTGGCGTGACTTAATTTGGGGTTTTAGAATCTAATTTCCTTAGAAAAAGTGCTAAACTCATTTTAGCCATAATTGAACATAAACTTTCGACGTATACACTAAGTTAAAATATAACCTTCTAGTATGATTCCTTTTACTAACGTTTTGGAAATCTTAGTTAAATTTCCACAAATTTAGGAATTTAACCTTAGAATAGTAACTAAACCTAGTTCTTTCGAACTTCCAGGGTTCCAGTCAAATACTTCTCCTTATCTCGAATTTTCGTGAAAATCTCTTAAGGTGAGTGTTCCTTTACTTGTGCCTGCGAGTGTTTATTTGTTTTTCCTATTAGATTCCATGTGTTATTTGCCTTACTTGAAAGCATGAGAATGTGGTTACAAGGGCGAATATGTACTTTATCGTATTCGACCCTAGCTTTTCGATTATGAACTAGATTTGACTCATTGATCTTGAACTATACTTGACTCATTGATATTGGACCATATAAGTGGTTGGAGGTTATAAGGTGTTGGGGTTAAGGGACTTTAAACTCTCTCCTTACGAATGTAAGTCCTGGACAAGGCATTTCCTAGGTTTGAGCTACCCTATCTTTAGCCCTCCATCATTGAGGATGATCTCATATGGAGTGGTGGTCTTGAGGAGGAAAGGTGAATTGGTGGGATGGAGAATTACCTTGATCATTGGCAAGGACAAAATGAAACGTCCAAGCGCTATTGCCATTTGATCCAAAAACACAATGATGTGAATCTTACTTGATTTGAATCACTTGACTTGAATCTTAATTGAATATTTCTCCCTTTGGTGAAAGTTAACATTGTTCGCCAATGGTTGAGAAGATGCTTATCCTTATACTTGAAATGATATTGAATTGTCCTTCCCATGGTCGAGTGACTCCCACAATTGATTTGTATCCTACTTTATCTTTACTTGTCTTGTACATACTTTATCGCTTTGACAAGTTGCTTGTATGTTTGCATGCCTTGGAACCTCATTGAGCTTCTAGCTCACTTCCTTTTATTCTTGTTTTCCTTAGCAAGCTCCGATTGACGCGAAGGTTAGTACGAGTGTAAGTACTAGTCATCTAAGTCATTTCTCTTGATGTATATTAATGTTGTACTAGGATTTTATCTTATCTAAGCTGAAGTTGTAATAGTTTGGGATTCTATATATTTGTATGGCAACTAGTTTGAAAATATTGCGGGTTTACTTATACTTTGAAGTTTAGTTTACGTGTTTATTACTTTAGTGACTTGAGTCCTGGCGAAAGTTAGGCAGGCAATCTGCTGAACCCTCTGGTTCGCCTTAGGGGGAGGTGGGGCTGTCACAGCTTTCTTGCTCACTTTCCCTCTTGCACGGTTGTCACACTTTTGCCTAGCTGTTATTATTGATTTCCTGCTAAATCTAAGTAGTCATCAAGTGCACATAATTTATCTTCTTGCCACTCTAAGCACCACTAGAATTTCACCACCTCATGCTTTACCTTACTTTTCTTCTTCTTCTTCTTCTTCTTCTTTTCTTTTTCCCTTCTCTTTTTTTTTTTTTTTTTATCAACCTACAGTATTACAAGAGGGCAAGAGAAACTGTGTTGGTGGGATTTGAACCTCCGACCTCTGGGGTGGAGTCGTAGAGCTCTAATCATTCTGTCTTTCTATTTGTTCCCTTTTTCCCTTTCTAGTAAGGCTCAATTTAAGAACTTGTGAATGTTCAATTCCACTAATTTAAATTATTTTTCATATTAAAGAAGTAACCATACAATGAACACAAATTACATGAGCATTAGTCTTAGGATATTCGAGTTTGTCAAATCCTACGGACTAAATTTTATTAGCTCATTTACTGTTATTATTACATACATTAACCTTAGAAATTGTATAAACATTTAGTTAAGTACTTAAAAACAAGACTTTTGGTAAGTCAATTGTATTCTCGCTACTTTGACTTAGGGTTTTCAATATTGTTGAATTTTGATAACTAGGTTTAACTAGTTTTTATCACTGCCATTACCTATCTAACCTAATCCTAATAATGATATTTAACACACAAATAAATAATTGAAACTAAAATTTGTGTTAATATTAATTGTTAATCCTCAAATTCCTCCCTCTTTAAAAGAATTTTGTCTTGAAAATCCTTACCTAAATTCATGAAGAGTTATGGGTATTTTAATTGCATTTCCTTCTTTGGTTCCCACATTGCTCCTTTCCACCATGGTGCTGCCATAATACTTCCACCAAAGGAACTTCCTTAGACCTTGATACCTTGGTCTCTTATTCTAATATTGTTGTCGATTTCTCTTCATTTGAGAGGTTGTCTTGTAATTTTATTTCTTCGTGTTATATAATGTGTCTACAGTTCAACAAGGAAACATGGAAAATATCATGCATCCTAGACAAATGCACTAGCAACTTTGAACGATGAGCCGCATTCCCAACTCATTGTAATGTCTTAAAAGGTCTTATATATCTTGGACTCAATTTTCCGTTTTTGTATTTGATAATTCCTTTATAAGGGTATATTTTAAGAAATATCCAATCCCGTAGGTCAAATTCCAAATCCTTTCTCTTATCATTGGCATAATTTTTCTATATATTTTGTGCTGCTTGGATCCTTTGCCAAATTATTTTGACCTTCTCAAAGGCTTCCTCCACCTGGGTACTTAGTTTGATTCTTGAAGTTTTCTCTCACCTACCTCATCCAAATAAGCATGTGATCAACATTTCCTTCTATAAAGTGCTTCATATGGAGACATTTCAATAGAGGAGTAGTAGAAGTTATTCTATGCAAACTCTATTAAGGTAAGGTACTGATCCCAACTTCCTCCAAAGTCTAGAACACAAGCCTTCAACATATCTTCAAAAGTATGAATTGTCCTTTCGGACTGTCCGTCAATTTGAGGATGAGTGGTGGTACTGAGACATATTTTGGTGCCTAAGGCAACCTGTAATTGCCACCATAGTCTAGAGATAGAGTGGGGATTTCTGTCTGAGACAATACTTATGAGAACTTCTTGTAGTTTCACTATTTTGTCCAAGTATGGCTTTGCCAACTTTGCCACTGATATTTTGTATTTACAGGCAAAAAATAAGCAGACTTAGTGAGCCAATCAATAATAACTCAAATTGGATTGTGACCTTTTTGTGTTCTAGTCAATACAGTAATGAAGTCCATGGTTACGTGTTTTCTTTTCCATTATAGAATATCCAAAAGTTGAAGTAGTCCAAAAGTTTTCTGGTGCTTCGCTGCTGCCCAGTTAAACAAATAGCCACAAACTAAGTGATATCCTTTTTAATACCATCCCAGCAGTAGAATTGTTTCAAATCTTGGTACATCTTATTGCTACCGGATTGAACTGTATATCTTACTCAATGTGCCTCCTCAAGCACTTCCTTTTTAGTTCTTCATCTTGCAGCATATATACCGTGTTCAAAATCTTAATACCCCTTTTGGTCTAGTGATATCTTTTGGCAATTCTTCTCATCGTGCCTTCTCTTTAGATTTGTTAGGATGGCATCCTGTTCCTGAGGCCTTTTAATTTTTATTAAGAAGGACGGTTAGATAGGAATTTTTCCAAATATTAGTTACGATTGGTTTTCGATTTCATTCACAGATATCGTCTAGTAATTCTCATTCCTTTATCATTAATCTGGTCATTGTGCCTTCCTATTTAATGGATCTACAACTCTATTTGCTTATTCTGGATGATAGTTAATAATGCGATCATACTCCTCGAGGAACTCAATACACCGACATTAACATATGTTTAATTCCTTTTGGCTAAATAATACCAGAGACTCTTGTGGTCACATACATACATACATACATACCTACATACATACATACATACATACATATATATATATCTATATATCTATATATATATATATATATATATAGATTGCAAAACTTTATGCAGGTAATGCCTCTACTACTTTAAGGTAAACACTACCACTGCGAATTCCATGTTGTGAGTAGGATAATTCTTTCCTACAGCTTTAACTTTAGTGAGGCATAAGCTACTACTTTCCCATTCTGCATCAAATCACATCTCAATCCTTCCTGAATGGTGTCTATATACACAACATAATTTTTTGAAAAATACGACAATGTCAAAATCAGGGTGGTTGTTAACCGCTTTTTCAATTCCTGAAAACTTATTAAACTCTTGTTATCCCAATCAAATTCAACTTGTCACTAAGTAAGTCTAGTTAAAGCACCGATAATTTTAGATAAGTCTTTCACGAATCTTCTGTAATCCCTTTATTACAGAAAATGCGTACTTCCACCACATTTTCAGGCCATTTCCATATCATTATGGCCTTGAATTTTGAGGGATCTATAGCGATGCCATCCCCTGAAATTATGTGTCCTAGAACGGACATCTTGTCCGGGCAAAACTCCACTTATTAAATTTGGCATATAGCTGGTGTTCCCTTAGTGTTTGAAGAATTATTTTTAAATGCTCCTCATGTTCTTTTTGTGATTTGAAAAAAATAAGAAGATCACCTTTAAAGATCAGTACAAACTGGTCCAGATAAGTGTGAAAATTCTATGCATTAAATCCATAAAAGCACATGAGCATTAGTTAAGCTAAAGGGTGTAAACACAAACTTGTAATGACCATATCGAGTGCTAAATGTGTTTTAGCAATATGCATAATTAATAGCACCCTTATCTTAAATTAAATTTTGAAAACACCACTACTCTTTGCAAGTGGCCAAACAAGTCATCAATGAGAGGTAATGGATACTTGTTCTTTATAGCAACATTATTTTATTGTCAATAATCTATACATAACATCAGTGTTCCACTTTTCTTCATTAACTCCTTTAACAAAGTGGGCAAGGACGAGCTCATGACCTAGCGAGATTCATTTTAAGAGTAAGATAAAAAGAAGTTGCCAAAGGATCATATCGAGCACTACTCAAGAGCATATCGAGTACCATTCAAGAGTATATCAAACACTGTTCATGAACATATCAAGTACTATTCAAGAATTTATCTAGTACTATTGCCATGGCATCATATTAATATTTTCACAGCTTGCTCGCCAATGTATTATTATTTTGGTAGCCACATCTCGTTGGTTTAGTGAACTCCAAGATTGCACAAGTACTTCTATACGCCTTTTTAACCTACAAAACCTCTTCCCAGGATGGTGGGTACTGAGAAGCCAAGACAGTTGGAATTTGGTGACCAGGCTTGCAGCCAGCTCAGCCAAAGCTAATATGCTCAAGGCAGAGCCAAAATCAAGCACAGTATGCACAAGTATGGTTCACATTTAACAAGAACAAGTATCCTCCAGTGTAATAAAGTACACAACTAAGTTTACCACAAACTCAAGCACATTCATCATGTACATTATCGGACAACATGCTAAGTAATTATAGTTGAGACATTTAAAACATGTATTTCCAAGTTCATACTAGTATGTATAATATTCACATAGCCACTTATTCACTCATCATGTAAAATAGCATATAGGTGAAATCGAAAATATTTTTATAAACAAATTGATTTAATGGACACTCATTGGTGGCTTTTAAGTGTCTGAAAATTTCTTCACATGAACAAATTCATTGAAAAATGGGTTTTATGGGGAAACCAGTGCTGAATCTATGACACAAGATTGCAAATTGGAATCGTGGATTCAAACAAAGAAATATAGGTTCCAGTCTGGAAGTTGGAGTCGTGAATCCGGATAAAGAACTCCAAACGTAATTCCACGTTTTTGGTACTTCTGAAAACTAGAGTTAGTTTGCTACAATTTCTATGAGGACAACAACTCTAATTTGTACCATTTTTGAGTCAAACTTTGACCAAAATTTGACTCGATGATAATCATATTTGTGAAGAACTAAGTTTTCAACCTCTCCAAATTTTTAACTCAATACAACTTTTAGTAGATAGTTCACATAAGCATGATCTTTACATTTTAGAAACCAAAATTCAATCACCACAAATATCATGAAGAATATCAATAAAAACACATTCAAAATCAATCCTAAATTTGGCACTTCACCAACCCAAGTTGATTTTCAACAAATTTCTTAAGATTCTAGTTTTAATCCATGGAGAATCAAGGCATTTGTGTTACTATTAGAAAGTGCTACAAGTCTAATTTCTAACAAAACAAGAATTATTCAATTCTAGATTTTTTCTACTAAGTTACACTCAATTTACTAAAATTGGTCATCAGCAATTGTTTTAATGGTCCTTCAATAACAATTTATTAAATTTAACATATCTAAAGTTATACTCAATGGAAAATCATGATCTTAATATCTTTACAAACTAGATTCAACATACAACATGTTTCTAAAGGCATCATGTCCAGATTTTAACCATAACCTTATTAGAATTCCACCAAAAATTATGTTATTTCCATGTTATCAATTCATGTATAATCTTTAGGATTCATCTATTTCCACTTCAGTTTTTTTCAAGCTCTCATCAAGTTTTATATGAATCATCATCAAGCACACAATATTAGAGACCTATTAATTCATAATCAGGCTCTGGAAAACAAAAAATGGTTGCCTGTCCAGCTAGTACAACCACTCTTCTTTAGCTTTCTTCTGCACTCCCTTGTCACTTGTGTTGCTTTCTCGCTCACTTTTCTTCTTGCACGGTCCTCGCTCACTTTTCACCACCTCATGCTTGCTTAGACAACTTGCCTAACCGACTTACCTTGCTTTCTTTCTTCTTTTTTTTTCCTTTTTCTAATTGGGCTTTGTTTAAGAACTTGTTGTTGAGAGTTGTAAATATTATGTTTAAAATTCAAATAGATTGATTAGGATTAGATAAGATATGATTGGGATATGATTAGATTAGGATATGATGGACTATATTTAAATTCATTTATTGTTGTCTAGATTCGATGTACTTTTTCATTATATTAGCCTATAAATAGGTCATTGTATTATTTGTGAAGTAAGGAATATACTAAAAATATTCTCCCCACATTCATTCTTCTTGACATGGTATCGGAGCAAAAATTCTAGGAAACTCTGTTTAAAAATTACGCTAATTTGAAAAAGGAACATGGCAGAATCATCCAAACTTAGCCAAGGTAGAAGAGGACAGGCTGACATAGTTCTTGAAGACTTGGGCACAAAGATGATAGAAGTCCTTGAATAGATGTCAGAAGCCTACACCGAGCAATGATTCCTCTATGGCTCAGATTGGATGTCAAGTTAGACAATACCAACTACTGCACTTTGGTCCTAAGTCATCAAGATGTATATCTCAAGCAAAGACAAGTTGGGATATATCAATGGTGAGCTTCCTCAACCTTCATCGACAGACCCAACATAGCGACAATGGCGAATGGAGGATTCTATTCTAAAGAATGGCTAATAAACAACACAAACTCGTCCTTGATCAGTAATTTCATCTGTTTTCGTACTGGGAAATTGAAATGGGATGCCATTGCCACAACATATTTTGATAGGGCTGATACGTCCCAATTATATGATCTATGGTCAAGGGTTAATAGGATGAGACAAGTTGGAGGGTCGATTGAGAAATATTACAATGACTTGCAAAGCTTGTGGAGAGAAATTGATTTTCATTGACCAAATCCAATGGAGGGTGCTGCTGATATTAGTAGGTATAACTCTTTCATATAGGAAGAAAGGGTATACATCTTCCTTGATAGATAAAATGATCGACTCGATACAATCTGCAGTGAAATGCTGTGAATAAAGCCGTTCTTGACAGTAGAAGAGGCATTTGCCTATGTCCGACGTGAAGACAGTAGCCAATCAGTGATGCTGACAAGGGAAGACAACATAATTGGCTCTATCATGGCATCTAAGGGAGCAAAATGTGGGCTGATTATGCTATCCCAAACTCAGTCCAAGATACCAACTAATGGAGACAACTGTACTCATTGCAATAAGAACGGACACACGTACATGATGCGTGTTTCAAATTGCATGGGTATCTAACATGGTGAAAGGAGCGAAAAGTGACAAGGTGGTCAATTGAATGCTGGCGAACAAGGTGAAAGCTCTGAAAAAGTTGCCACCGCAGTTGTTGAGTCGATAACATCAGCCGCAGCTCTTAATGTCGCACAGGTGACTTTTGCCCATACAGCTGATGTACAAAGGGCTAGTCAACATCAAGGTAATTGTAGCTCTAGTCAATGTGATAGTGTTTGGATTATCGACTCAGGAGCTACTGATCATATGACCTTTGATCTAGATGACTTCTCATATGTCGCTCAACCAAGACGGTCGATGATCTCTAATGCCAATGGTGTGCAATATCTAGTTACAAGGGCTGAAACTATTGTTCTATCTTCATCTCTTTCTCTACCTAATACTTTTTTAATTCTCTCTCTATCAAATAAGCTGCTATTTGTGAGTCAAACAATAGCCGATGTTAACTATGTAGCACTAATGTATCCAACTTTTTGTTTTCTTCAGGATATTCTCACCAAGAAGATCATTGGTCATGATACTAGGAGGGGGGATTTAGATTATATGGACAATTTCAGTTCGAGTAAAGCAAACCCGATGAGAAGTACTGATAACACCAAAGAGTGAGACATTCAGTTGTAGCATCAATGACTTCGGCATCCGTTGTTTGGATACATGAAGCATTTGTTTCTAGACATGTTCACCAATGTTGCCGATTTGAAGTGTGAGACCTGTATTTTAGCTAAAAGTCATAGAGCTCCTTATCCTGTCAGTTCGAATAAATGCAACACTCCTTTTGCCTTGGTACATTCTGACGTTTGGGGAGCATCACCAATTACTTCATCTATCAATATTTGTTGATTTGTAACTTTTATCAATGATTGTACTCGAATGACATGGGTATACCTGCTAAAAATAAGAATGAAGTAGCAAATGTTTTTAAATCATTCTTTTCGATGATTCAAACACAATTTTCAAATATAGTCAAGTTCCTTCGATCTGATAACGGTGATGAATATAATAATTGATCACTGCAGGAGTTCTTCAATACAAATGGTCTCATACATGAGACATCATGTAGTCAAACCCTATAGCATAATGGAGTGGTTGAAAGGAAGAATCGGCACATATTGAAAACAACTAGAGCATTGCTGATTAATTTAAATGTTTCACTTCAATATTGGCATGATGCAGTCACACTAACAGCCTACTTGCTGAATCAGTTACCTTCAAAAGCAGTAAACTTTCAAACCCCATTACAGGCTCTAGCTCAATACTTCACATTATTGTCTAGGCTAATGATTCTAGCAAGGGTATTTGGTTTTGTGACATTTGTACATTTGCACAAGAACCAACGAAGTAAGTTAGATTCTTGTGTTATCCACTGTGTCTTCCTAAGATATGTTATGCATAAGAAGGGTTATTGGTATTATGATCCAATCACCCATAAGATGTATAAAATAGTAGATGTTACGTTCTTGGAATTAGAGACATTTTTCCCTTCGATATCCAACTCTTCACTTCAAGGGGAGACAAGAAATAAGGAAGTGCAGACTTGGAGGGGATTGGCATGTCATCAAGACCAAGTACTAATGTACCAATTGCTACCAATTTACCTGTTGATGAACCTATCGATGGTGATAAATCTGATTCTTCAGCAGCTAGATTCCTAATAAGGTTGCTACAGATATGTCTCTTGATGTTACTGCTGGTGTAATCCCTTCCTCCCCAGTACTTGACTATCAGTCTCCTGAGAATATCCCTGAGGTAAGTACTTCTAATACTCCTACTATCGATTTGGATACTTCTAGTATATATGTGTTGCTTGACAGGTCCAATCATGGTAAGCCTCCAAATCGCTATTCTCCACAAGCTTATGCCAAACGATCCAAATACTCCATTGCCAATTATGTTTCAACTCACCGACTATCTGGACCTCTAAAGGCCTTTGTCCACAGTGTTTCATCAGCTAATATCCCAAACAATGTGTATGATGCCCTTGCTGATTCAAATTGGACTCAATCTATTAAAGAAGAGATGTCAACATTGCAGAATAATGACACTTGGGCCTTAGTCCCATTGCCAGAAGGAAAGAAAACAGTAAGATACAAATGGCTGTTCATAATCAAGTACAAAGCCGATGGCTCAATCGATCGCTGTAAGGCATGACTTGTGGCAAATGGGTATACATAGACATACGGCATCGATTATCAGGAGACTTTTTCACTGGTGGCAAAGTTGGATACAGTTAGGGTCTTATTGTCTCTTACAGCCAATGTAGACTAGCCGTTACATCAGTTCGACGTAAAGAATGTCTTTCTACACGGTAATATTAAAGAAGAAGTGTACATGGACATTCCACCAGGGTATGTTGCTTCAACTGGAAATGTCGTATGTAAGTTGCAAAAGGCTCTTTATGGATTGAAGCAATCACCTCGAGTTTGGTTTGGTCAATTTACTTTGGCCATGAAAAAATATGGATATCAGGCAGAGTAATGAAGGACCATACTTTGTTCTTGAAGCATCATCGTGGAAAGGTAACAGCTCTGATAATCTATGTTGATAACATGATTATCACAAGTGATGATGATGAAGAAATCTCTAGTTTGCAAGATCGACTAGCAGCAGAGTTCAAAATGAAGAACTTGGAGAATCTTAGGTATTTTTTGGGGATTAGGTGGCAAGATCGACCCAAGGTATATTTCTATTTCAATGGAAATATGTGCTCAATCTCTTAGCTGAAGCTGGAGCACTATATTGTAAGCCAACTGACACACCGATCATTCATAACCATAGGCTTGGAGAATATTCAGATCAGAAACTAACTAATAAAGAAAGATATCAAAGATTAGTCGATAAGTTGATCTATTTGTCTCACACTCGCCCTGATATTGCCTATGCTATTGGCGTAGTCAATCGATTCATGCATTCTCCTAATAATCAATATATGGAGGTTGTGATGCGGATTCTTCGATATTTGAAGGGTTCTCCTAGCAAAGGTCTTATATTTTCTAAGAATAACCATCTCAATATTGATGGTTACACTGATACTGATTGGGCCGAAGATGCTACTGATAAAAAATTGACATCAGGCTACTTTACTTTTGTCGACGGCAATCTAATTATTTGGAGAAGTAAGCGAAAAAATGTAGTGGCATTGTCTAGTGCAAAGGCTGAATTTAGAGGAATAGCTAAGGCTATGTGTGAATTTCTGTGGCTTAAGAGATTGATGATCAATAGCAGCTTCTCTCATAATTCAGAAATAAATTTATTCTATGATAATAAAACAACCATCGATATCAGTCATAATCTAGTCCAACATGATCGTACTAAGCACATTGAAGTGGATCGACACTTCATAAAATAGAATTTTGAAGACAAGGTGATACGGCTTCCATTTGTCAAGTTAGAAGATCAATTGACAAATGTGCTGACCAAAGCTGTATCGATCAAAATCTTCTACAACTCACTTAACAAGTTGGGTATGTAGAACATTTACGTGCCAACTTTAAGGGGAGTGTTGAGAGTTGTAAATATTATGTTTAAAATTCAAATAGATTAATTAGGATAAGATAAGATACGATTGGGATATGATTAAATTAGGATATGATAGACTATATTTAAATTCATTTATTGTTGTCTAGATTCGATGTACCTTTTATTGTATTAGCCTATAAATAGGCTGTTGTATTATTTGTGAAGTAAGGTATATACTGAAAATATTCTCCCCACATTCATTCTTCTTGACACTTGTGAGTATTCAATTCCATTAATTTAAATTATTTTACATATTACATGCGTAATTATACTAAGAACACAAATTACACTAGCATATACACCGAACACAAATTGCACTAGCATTCCTTGGGTTTAGGATTTTCAATTGTGCCAAATCCTAATGACTAAATTCTATCACTCGTGTACTATTACCATTATATAAATTAACCTTAAAAATTGTATAAACATTTATTTGAGTAGTTAACAACTAAACTTTTGGTAGGTCAATTGTATTGCCATTACTAGCTTTAACTAGTTTGATCATTACCATCTCCTATCCTATGTAATCCAAATAATGATATTTAATATATAAAAAATAATTAAAATTAAAATTCGTTTTAGTATTAATTGTTAAAATGTATTATTATTATTATTATTATTATTATTATTATTATTATTATTATTATGGCCATCGTACAATAAATATAGACAATTATGCTTGGTAATGACAATGGTCTTCAGCTACCTTAAATTATATTATTATTACTATTATATTTTACTACCTATAGATAGAAAGTTTAAACAATAAATTTGAATCATCCGTCATACTTTTTCTAAACTCTCTATATCAATTTTTCAAAAAGAGCAAAACGCATTGTCATGGTATGTTTTTGTCCATCTCCGAGTAGTGTATACTAGAGTAGACTGCAATAAGAAAAAGTTGGGTTGTTGTATTTTGCAGGCAATGTGCTAAAACCTACTACAAGGAATAATACTTCATTAGGAGACTAATCGTCTTAAAGAACGCGACTTAATCTGCACCTCAACTTAAGCCAAATAACTCAGGCGATATTGAATTTTACATTGTCTGTGTGACGTTAAGATAAGGTTACTTTAATTAGTTGACATTTAATTTGAAAAATTAATTGTACTTGGTATCATTTGGTCTGAGACCGATGGATGTCAAAAAAGTTTTTGATGTGTTAATTGCAAAGGATAGAGCAAGATTTTTCCATATTCTTTTGATGTTTTATTTAGATTATGTATATACTGGATGCTACTTGGGTGAGCATTGTCTTTCTTTTAGTAAACTTTATGCAAAACTTATCCTGATCTAAACGATAGAACTTAAATCTTAGATTAAATTTCCCTAAAAGTTTAATCTCTACATTATTAAAAGTAATGTGATTCTTAAGGGATGTTTGATAACCTAATTAAGTACTTAAAATTAATTGATTCAGATGTTAAATACATTAGAACTGTTTGATAACCTAAAATAGATTTTCTTAAGTAGTTAAATGCCACTAAAAATCTAGGCAAGACATAGTACAAAATTAAGTGATATTAATTGCACTTATCACTTAATAGAACACGCTCAAATGTTGGGGTTTTAAATGATATATTTACATTACTACACTTTCTTTTTCCTCTAATTTTTTCTCACCATAGAAGACAACTTTACATCAAACTTCTCCCTCTGTGTTTGTCGTCTAAAGGTATGTAAACATGATCTTATAATATTTATATGTGTATATATTTGTTATTTTTACTCACAAGAACAAAATAGTGATGAATTCTTGAGAAAATAATTTAAATTAACCAAAAAAGGTTTAAAAAATACAAAAAGTATTGTTTGTTGGTACTTGGGCATGGTCAAGTCTCGACCTATTATTACTAAGGGCATTACTTGTGCATCGAAATAAAAATAGTTCTAAAAAATTAGATAACCTTGATAACACATTAATGGTTGCTCTTAAGGCATTGGAGCAAATAGATGGACCAAGTATTGAAAAATGTAACAAACATCTAGATGAGATGGAAACAATAGATGTAAACGACCCACTATGTATTGTGGCTACTTGTATTTTCTATGAAGGTAAGGCTTAGGGAACAATGGATCTGAATGAGCGGTAAACCAGAAGAAATTAGAAAAAAAAATTGTTTAGCAATTAATGAAAAAAAATTAGCCCTAGTTTAGATTTACATTTATCGAGTGTTAGTTTTTTCGTAAAGTTCAGAATTTGAAGCATTTTTATTTTGGATGATGATTTGTATCTTATAATTTAGTTTTTGGACATTACAAATTTGTCATTGAAATTTGCGTTAAATTTGTTGGACTTTTTTGACAATGATATTTTAATTTGTTTGTTACACATTCAAATTTTATTACATTTTTTTGTAAATATGTTATTAACAGATGTTGACTGAAGAGCAAAAGAAAAAATTAAACATCATATTAATACTTGTTATACAGATATTGATGAAAAAATGTATTAAAAGAAGCCCAATAAAGATATTGAAGAATCAATGTATTGGAAGAAGGCCAAACACTAGTTCAACGCTAAGTCCTTTTGATTATGAAAAGAAAATTATTTGTGAAAGAAATTTAATATTTTTTTTATTGTTTTTTGATATTTCTTAATTATTTTGTCATTATTTATAAATTACACTTACATATGTATTTATAGTCAAATGTCAAAAGAAACTATTAAGAAAAACATGTTATATCTAAACTCTAATGAGAATATGTGTCTTAATCAAACTCAATGACAATAAATGACCCACATAGCCTAACCCACATAGTGGAATAAAGGCTTAGTTGTTGTTATAATCAAATGTAACAAAATAAGAAAACTTTAAAAATAAATTTATTCCAATATAAATTGTAATATTCATAAATTTTGTGTTCAGTTGCATATTGTTATAAAACTGATATAATAAATTCAGAAGGATAAGATTGTAAAATTCATGATATTTAGCATTCAGTTGCATATTATTATTAAACAAACATATTAAATCTAGTATTCATATTCAAATGTGAACTAGTAAATTTTTAGTAGTTAAAATTCAGCAACTTAGGTGATTTTTCAGTTGATGCAATTTAAATCAATGCATCGAGAAGGTATTTTTCAATACCATTTCAAAATAGATTTAAAATGTTTACATATTTTGTTGACACTTAAAGTGTATTTTGTTCATTTATTACTTATTTGATTTAATTTATTGCATTTTAATCTAAATCAATTTTATTTTAGGCTATAAATTTAAAAGAAATGAAAATAAAACTCGTAATAGGTTCTACAAAAAATAGCAGATACTTGAGTTAACAACTAGGCGACATTCCTTTCAACTAAACTCCCAAACTCTTTTTTTTTTTTTTTTTGAATGACCAGGAGTCATCTAATAATTGAGTTTTGCTTGTAGAAAATTAATTTTAACTAATAATTTCTTTTTGGTGACTCAATACAGTTAAAATCCAATACCGAATAGGAAGGGAAAAGAAAACTTATTCCTAGGTTCATTATTGGTCCCATAAAGTGTCATATTTTTTTAAAATTTTCCATTTTAGGCCCATTTTATTTTTTTCTTCATATTCATATTTTTAATTGTTTTGATTAATAATCTCAAAATGCCTTTTCCTTTCTATTGTTCTAACTACTACTTCTTATTCATGTTTCTCAAAATTTTACAAAGGATATAAAAATTTCAAAAGCTTTCGAATCTTAATTTTGATAGTAGTTGTAGTTTAGTTTTTTTTTATTTTATTTTAAAAAAAATGGAAACCATGCCGAATCCACAAGAGATAGTTGAGAGTTTGAGCATTTGTTTAATCTTAGTTTTTAATCTTAAGGTCTATATAAGTTATATTTTTTATGTCTAGTTTAATTTTAGTAGTTGCATAATTCAATCTCATTTGCTTAATTGTTGTGAACATTTCAATTATTTGCATAAAATCCTTCGAGATGAGGATAACTTCTGGTTGTGTCAGTGTTTTAAAAAATTTGTCTTCACATTATTTCCTTAAATTCTAATTTTATTCATCATATGAGATATCTTGAAATTGTAAATGTATTGTAAATTTTTTGTTGATAATGCTGTCTTGTATAAGATGAATTTAGCATATAAACTTGGTCCTAAACAATCTTCTCATGTTTATGAGCGTTCTAACATTTCAATTCCAGCTCTAATTTGCGAGGTTCTAGACTCACTCGTGATATGTCACTCAATAAACTCAGGTTTTTTTTCTTATCTTTTCTTTTTTTGGGATTTATCGGGCAAAAGTTAAAAATCCTTGTTTGGTTCTGGGATTAGGAGATAACAGGCTTATTATCAACAAGTTAAAACAAACTATAAGTGGCTTATTTTTTAGATTTTTTTGGGGACAATTGCTAATTTTTTCTATAAATAGTGCGTGTTTGGAGTGAAACGGTCATTTTACACAAGAAATGTATTTTTGTTGATCGAATTTTATTTAATAAAATTTGTTTTTACATTTTTTGATTTTTTTGATTTTTTGGTTTTTTTTAAAACAATCATGACATTTTTCAATTTTAATTTTAATTTTAATTTTAATTTGTGGTGTCAAAAATCATTTTTGGGATAAAATTGTGATTTAGTGGTTAGGAGCATTTTAGTCTTTTTTTTTTTTTGAAATAGGAGCATTTTAGGCATTTTACACATCTTTGGACGACAAGATTACTTCTCATTATAAATACTCCATTGGCTAATAATAAAAAACGAAGATTAATTAGAAAAACTTAAGAAAAGTCATGCACACACTCTCACCTAAAACACATATTAGATACTACACACCTATTAACACATCTTCCAAGCACACATAAAGATCATTCACACACACAAACACACACTTTCTTCACATAATAAAATAAAAAATACAAAAAAGTAGAGAACACACAAAAATTTCTTCAGCCATCATCCAAGGCAACAAACAAGAATCAGTCAAAAGTCCATAAGATTTCTTCCCATATCCAGGAACAATTCATTTTTTTATGATTTTTGGACAGATTTATTCTTTGTGAATTTTTAGGGTTTTTTTTTCTTTTCTTATTTTTCTAGAAAATTTTTGGGTTTGTTTACGTATTTTTTAATTAAATTGGTCACCTCTTTCTCACCAAAATATATGCTTGTAAGATTTTGATAGATAAACTAGATTTATTTAGATCAGTTATATAACATGTTTTAAGTAATAAAATCTGATAAAGATTGAAAATTTGATATAATAGCATAAGTCTTTTTGACATTTTTATGACTAATTAATTAATTTTTTAATGTTATTTTTCTTTTTACAGTAATTAACAATATTTTAGGGTGTTTGGTTGGTAGTTTTGGGATATATATTATCAAAATGGATTTGTTTTATTATGAAAAATATACACATAAATTTCAAAACCTGAGGGGAAATAAGTGCAATTATGACAAATATAAATTTCAAAACTTGAGGGGAAATAAGTGCAATTATGACAAATCTCAAGGAAGATATCCCTAATTTTTTTTAGGGAATAAAAATTTATTTTGGCCGTCAAACTAGTAATCTTGTAAACTTTTAGCCCCTTAACTACTATTTATACAAACGTGATCCTAAACTACCCAAAAGTGAGTAATTTCAACCCCTCATTCCATTTTAGGAGTTAATGCTGCCGAAAACAGCGTCACGCGTGACACACAGTGCAAACTAAAGGGGCTTTTTCATCTAATGAAAATGACGAATATTTAAACCAAAATTCGAATCCATAAATTGAAAAGGCAGAAGAGTAAAATTAAATCTTATTATAGATCAAGGCAAGAACTGTCCATTGGAATTAATAATGCAATGATATAGCAGTCCCTCTCTCCTTATTTGCAAGAATAGCAAAATGATGAAGATGGTAACTTCATGGATCTCAAGGAACTATATGTGCAGTGGAAGAAGACAGTGGCTGTGGGTCTTGGGTGTGGATCGATGAAGAAATGACTCGGCATTCAGTAACATCGATACGGGGCTTCCTTAACAAATAATAATGCAATCGCAAAATGGGAAGATGAATTTGAAAGTCCAGCAAGAAGAAGGGAAGCTAAAGCCGCAAAGTTGAAAATGAAAGTGTTTGGATCAGAGTCCAAACATACGAAAGTCCCTAACGACCCAAATAACTCCTTGGCCAAGGCACCTCAAAAATCCCCCGAATAAAATAGAACAAGAGAACTCAAACTAACTATAGCCCACAAGAGACTTTAGACCCTAAATGGATCTCTTGGCGGGTGCTTCTTAACTTCTTAATTAAGCCCCTGTTTATAGCTAAAATCATAAGAAAATGGTTTTTGGTTTGGTGATGTGGGATGGGAAGTCACCCACCGCCACCCTGCCCAACAGAAAGTCAAAACATTAAAAACAATGAAATAGGAAGGCATAAGCGGAAGAAGTGTATCTTCCAACTACATCCAAGTCACAGTGACTTGCGTTGTTGTGATGGTGCGGTTAGTTTGGCATCCAAAGGGAAAAAATTGATTGGCATGAATCAATTTGAAACAAATTGATGCTCCGCTCGATTGGAAAGCTTTTGTAACTACTATTGGTGATAAGGTCGCAGTTTCGAATACGTTCTATACATTTTGACAATAGTGGATACTTACGTTTATAGGTGAGTCTATCCACTGGATTTTTCATATTTACTTGGGTAGTCATGATATGTTACTAGATACTGCTCGTGATCTTCCTTAAAATACTAGGAATGTGCATGTGCTTTGCACATGCTTTGAGTGTGTGTCAATTGGTTAATAAAGCTAATGAAGCAACTTAGAAATTGTTATATGGAAGTTCAAATATGAATCAAAATGAAACAAATTGCAGTATAAAGTTTAATGAACAAACTTGAAATTAGTTATTGTAGGAATGCAAATGTGCATTTAATAGAATATAAAATGAGAAATTAGACATTTGTACGATAACACGGTAATTTTTGAATTCGGAATTATAAAGTTCGAATTTAAAATGAATATTATCATTCCTATACATTACGCTTAAATTTGTTTTTCTTAGCAATTATGTGTTCACTAAGCAACAATTCTTAAGAGAGATTAATGCTTTTCTAAGCAATTATTTGTTCACTAAGCAACAATTCTTAAGATAGATTGACATTGTTGTAGTAAGATTTTACCCCATGTTTGGTACTTTGGAATGGTCTAGAATAGAAAGGCCATTCCACCCAGAATGCGTTTCCTCCCAGAATGGACTAGAAAAATTTTTTCCATCCATTTTTTGGTAACCCAAGTCAAAATGGAATGCCTATTCCTTTTCCAACGTTTGGTATAATCATATTTAGGTGTCAGAATAGAATAAAATATATATTAATTTGACTTAATTGCAGTTAATTTTTTGCACTAAAATATATCATTTTTTAATTTTGTTTGTTTATAATTCTATGCCTACAAAATACTTTAATATTTTTAATTTTAAAATGCTTATATTCTTGCTAAAATTAAATCAATTATACTCTTTAATTAATTTTAAAATTTTTATAATTATTAGCATTATAATTAAAAATGTGAAAAAAATTAATAATGAAACTACATTCACAATTTAATTTAATTAATAAAAAGTTTAGTTTTTACACATTTGCATAAAATTTTAAAATAGTATTTTAAACATTTTTATAGCAAAAAGAAAGAAAATTCTAAGCATATACCAAATTGATTATGATTTAAAATCATAAAAAATTAATAATTGAAGTTATTAAAGGCTTAATATTTTTTAAATTTTAAAAATAAAAATTAGTGAATGTATCCTAGGTAAAAAGAAATTAGCAGAAAAAAAAGTGTGAGGATAAAATGAACTCCTATTTTTAAAGCCTTTCCAGGATGAAGTTGGAAAGGCATTTCCCTATATTTTGTTGAGGAATGAGATTCTAAGAAAAAACTGGAATGGCATTCCAAGTGGAAAAGTCCTTTCCAATTTAAATTGTCCATAGCAAACATGAGAATATAATGGACAAGTTTGAAAGGTCTTTCCATTCCACCCCATTCCCGCGTACCAGACATGGTGTTAGTGTAATAATACTATAAATTCGTTGTGATTATATATTCAAGTAACTATAGAACAAAATGAAATTCCAAAAAAAGTGATTGTGTTCTCATAATCATATAAAAAATAGTTCTTATATAAGACAAAGGAAAATTGGAATCGAGTAAGCATATAAAATGCTATGATCATTAGCTTTCTAAGCTTACATAATCTAAGGAAAAATATATGTAAAATATGAAATTATTTTCAATATGTTAATGATTGGACAAAAACCCAAAAAATTCAAATCAATGATGATATCAAACTAAATATAATTTTAACTGTAATAGAATCTAAAATAAATATTGAAGAACCAATAATCATAAATAACAATACAAAAAACCAAAAATTTAGAAATAAATAAAAATTATATAAAAAAAGAAATTAGCTAAAATTTATTTAAAAATCATGAGGAATTTAAAATTTCAAAATTATAGAAAAGAATACATGAAATAAATTAAATACCTTTTGATATCTTAACGTTAAAAAAAAAAAAAAAACTATAGGATGAAGATTACCATAGCTTCCTTCTAGTTATTCTATAGTAAGTGTCCTTGACCAAGTTGATCTTTGCATTTTTGTTTCCTTTAGTTGTCCTCATAAAGTCTATATCCTCTTTGAATTTTTGTGTTTTTTGCTAATAAGAAAACACCAAGTAAAATTATTGTTTACTCACAAAAGTTGGAACCAATTGCAGACATAAAAAAGGAGCACATAGCTTGACTTATAAATGAATATTCATTTTATTGTTGAATATTGCAATCTAATAAAGTCGATTTAATTTGAAAAGTTGCAAACATTAAATTTCTTGTTCTCCTTGGAAACAAAAAAGGAGTGGACTGCAATTGGGACTTTTCTTCTAATTGATAAGCATCCAAAATTATATGATAGCATTGAATTATCCAAAAAAGGGAAGAAACACGATTATATACAAGAGTAATACTCTTTTCTTGATTATTAAATTCAACGTAAAAGACATGTTCTGCAACAAATATTTCATTAGTACAATATATTTAAAATTTATTTCTAATTCAATTATTTCACTGTTTCATTTTATTTCTCGATCATCAACAACATATAATATCTCTGTATGTTATAATTAATTTAACCATTATCGATGTTCCCAAGAAACTTATGGTAGATGCCTTCTTTTGTTTTATTTGATATAGAATTCTTGATGAACAAACATTGAAATGAAAATTTGCTTAGTATTTTGAAATTTATATATTATTTCTCATTTAATAGTGTTTCTTTTTGTTCCCTTTCCTTTTAATACTTTTTAAATTTGAATTTTTCCATGTTCAAATTGTAGTATAAAATTGTAGTACAATTAAGGAAATAAATTGTAGTATAAAATTTGATGAACAAACTTGAAATTAGTTATTGTAGGAATGTAAATGTGCATTGAATAGAATATATAATGAGAAATTAGACATTTGTATGATACTACGGTAATTTTTGAATTCGGAATTATAAAATTTGAGTTTAAAATGAATATTATCATTCCTATACATTACGCTTAAATTTGTTTTTCTAAGCAATTATGTGGGCACTAAGCAACAATTCTTAAGATGGATTAATGTTGTTTTGGTAAGATTTTAGTGTAATAATACTATAAATCTGTCTTGATTATATATTCAAGTAACTGTAACACAAAATCAAATTCCAAAGAAAGTGATTGTGTTCTCATAGTTATATAAAAAACGGTTCTTATATAAGATAAAGGAAAACTAGAATCAAGTAAGCATATAAAATACTATGATCATTAGCTTTCTAAGCGCATGTAATCTAAGGAAAAATATATGTAAAATATGAAATTATTTTCAATATGTTAATGATTGGACAAAAGCCCAAAAAAATTCAAATCAATAATGATATCGAACTAAATATAATTTAACTGTAATCGAATCTAACATAAATATCGATGAGCCAATAATTATAATTATTAATACTAAAAACCAAAAAATTATAGAAATAAATAAAAATTACAGAAAAAAGAAATTAACTAAAATTTATTTAAAAATCATGAGGAATTTAAAATCTCAAAATTATTGAAAAGAATATATGAAATAAATTAAATACCTTTGATATCTTAACTTTAAAAAAAGTAGGGCTATAGGATGAAGATTAACATAACTTCCTTCTAGCTATTTTGTATTAACTGTCCTTGACCGAGTTGATCTTTGCATTTTTGTTTCCTTTAGTTGTACCCTTAAAATCTATATGCTCTTTGAATTTGTGTGTTTTTTGGTTGAAAGAAAACATTGGGTAAAATTATTATATACTCACAAAAGTAAGAACCAATTGCACACCTAATAAAGTAGCACATGACTTATAAATGAATATTCATTTTATTGTTGAATATTGCAATCTAGTAAATTTGATTTAATATGAAAAGTTGCCGACATTAAATTTCTTGTTCTTCTTGGGAATAAAAAAGAGTGGACTGCAATTGGGACTTTTCTTCTAAGGATTATTTTGTCGGGTGTACGGACATTCATTAAAAAATATGACTTATCACTTGAAAATACGCACTTATAGTCTAATGCACACATTCATGTTTGTTGTTCCTCTATAATTAGTCACTTTCCAGATTTAAATTTACTTTTCAGAAAATTGACAGATAAAGACTCAATCAATGAGCACAATTGAAGTAGGGGTGATTCTCATCTACAGGTAAGCAAAAACAAAAAATGTTTTTTCATTTAATTTGCAAGATCATTTGGAGGTGAAAAATGAGTCAAAATCATGACAAACAATTTAATGATTAATCAAATAGGGAAACGTCAATTTAATTTCAATTTGTGTGTGTATGTTTTTTCATTTAATTTGCAAGATCATTTGGAGGTGAAAAATGAGTCAAAATCATGACAAACAATTTAATGATTAATCAAATAGGAAAACGTCAATTTAATTTCAATTTGTGTGTGTATGTGAAGTAATGATGTATAGTATGAACTACTTTCATCTAGAAATATAATATTAAAATTATAATTATCAAAGTATAATGGAGAACAGTTCTCTCATATGCAATGGCGAGAAGTCTAGTCCTGCGTAGTAATTATTCAAATATTAGAATGAGAAAACTAAGATATAAAAAAAATTATCAATAATCTTATGATCTATTTTACATTAGTTTAATGAGTTTAGGACAAAGACAATTTTCTTTTTCCCTTAAAAAAGAAAATGTATAATTGGAGGGAAAAAAATAAGAAGCCAATTAGCTTTTATTACCTTTAGCACCTAAAATAATAGTCGAAATGATATGACTCAATTTGAG